>PVKA01004838.1:30315-95605 GCA_004027165.1 Ctenomys sociabilis
ACTCCCAGCCGTCTGGGGTGCGGTGGAGGGGAGGACTCATTAAGTTTGCACTTGGGTCTGGGAAATCGAGGGCCTGCCCCTGCAGTGGCCGCTCCTCCTCGGCTGGGTCAAGGGCTGGGCGACTCACGTCCTTGGCCAACTGCGTCGAGTCCGAGCTGATTTTCTTTTTGTTGGTTTCTTCTTGCAGAAAGATAAGGCTATGGATGCGAATATCTACTGCATGCATTTTTAAAAGTCACCTTGTTTATTAAACAAAAGAACACGATTTCAAGTATTTGACCTTTTGGTTTGTGCAGTGAATGGCTATTTCAGAGGGTTGATAGGGGAGACATCTCTTTTAATTCTGTTTGCAAAGATGTAAACGTGAAAGATCAAACTGACGCTGCATCTTGGAGTTTGTGTCTCACTCTTTTGACTCATTAGAGAAACACATCTGCTTTCATGGTGTTTTGCACTATTAGAAGTTGGTCCCCACACAGCTAATAATCTCCCTTTATCCCCCATCATGAATTATGTATATGTTTTTAGGACAGAAATTCTAAAACAGCAAAGAGAGTTTTAATTTATATTTACATGAATTGTGAGTTTCCTTTTGATGTTTTCCCCCATCACCTTACCAGGTCTTCCTTGTTAGAAATGAGCTAAAAGTAAAATTAAAGTATATGTTATGATATTAATACTGATGTGGGGCTTTTCAAAAGTGGGTTGAGGCAGAGGGGATAAATCTTTTGTAAAATTGTCCAAAGCCAAGGTCAGAATATGGGGAAGAAGTTCTGTGTGAAAACTATGTGTTAACCAGCTGTAATTGAGTGCACAAGGCGCTGGGGTCTGTCTTACAATACATCTTCATTTAAGCCTTTCTTTTTCCCAAGGGACCACTGAATATGTAGCACATGAATAAATAAACGCCAGGACTTATTTTGGAGGCTCCAATCATAATGCAATTATATGCATTGCAAATCTGTATATGCCACTTTTAGTTTCGAGGGTGTTTTGTTAAATTATTAAACACAATTGCAGGAAGAGCTATACCTCAACCCAGCTATGGAAATGGACTCCGAGAGGCTAGTCAAACCAGGCAGGGGAATCTTTCTCCATTGTGAGCTTGGCACCACTTAAGAAATGACAGTTCTCTTTCACCTGGATGGCCTGGCTGAACTAGCAGTGGAAAATGGTGGTGACTCCCACTCTGTCGTCCTGCTGGGTTTTAGAGACTGTTCTTCCTCTCCAGTTGGTGGTGGTTCCTGAACAAACACCATGTGTTTGTTAAAAAAGCCATTGAAACGCAAAAACCTGTCTCTAGTAACCAGCAGAGGTGAATTCAACCTCGCACAGACCTCTGTGAAACCACCACCCTCCTCCAAAGCCTTTCTTGTGGTACAGTGTGTGTGAGTTCCGGCCACACAAGGCACTTGGGTATCTTTGAAGCTTTCTTTCACTGGCTTGTCATTTCTACATCTCCATTCCTCTCTGTTCAGATGACATATGAGAGCTACAGAAGAGTAGATGGGTAGGAGTGCTGGCCTCAATTCCACATACCTGGGTGAGCCCTGTATTTTCTATCCAGTATTTATCAGTTGCAAGACTTTCAGCAATCACTTAACCACTCCATCCTCAGTTTTCTCACCTGTAACATGGTGATGCCAGAGAGCCTGTCTCATTGAGTTGCTGTGAGGTTTGTATGAGATGCACACAAGAAACACCTAGCTGACTGCCCACAGGATTCTGAAAAACAGCAGCAGTCAACACCTCATGAGCATCTTCCTCCGGTCCAGCCACTAAGCTGAGGACTTCCTATGGCAATTCAGTTCAGAAATCTGAAAAATAATGAGGACTTTGGTCAAATCCCTTTTGGGTGCTGGATTCTTCTCTTTTTTTCATATTAAGGACAGCCTAGAACTTCTAAACAGATATACTCTCTCCCCCATACACCCAGCCTGTCATGTGTGTGGCTACGCTTGTCTCCTAAGACCAGCTGAGAAGGGAGAGAAGAACAAAGCAGGGCTTGTGGTCGGCTCATTATTTTTTTATCCTTCCAGAGAGTGATCCATATTCTCTTTCTTAATCCTTAGGGCCCTTGGTGCCTCCTCTCTACTGCAAAGCTAAGCTCTAGTCACCAGAGGCCCTAGGACACTCAGGATTATAAATGACCATTGACCCCCTATTCTTTTAAACCAAGAGGTCAGAATGGCTTGTAGAAAGTAAACATCGTTCCGCTTAGACTTCAGCTTCCGAGTGGCGTGGTGGTGCTGTATGGGAGAGATAACCAAGCCCCTAGGCCTGGTGGAGCCAGATAGAGGGTCAGCGAGTGTCCCTGCAAATCTAGGAGAGGCAGACTTGGGAATGAAGGGTGCAGACTCAGAGGGCAGCCGGTGACTCTGGCCAGTAGGTGGGGCCGCAGCCCATCGCCACCAGCCAGCTGCAGCTCTGGGTGCTTTGGCAGCCGCGTTTGATTTTTAGTTTATACTTTGGAATTTGCTTTTGCCTCCTGTTAGGTTGCTGTGAAGTCTACTTTCTGTTGACATGCCATATTCTTCTTTCTCTTTTTTTCCCTTGCTATCTTGTTCACTTCACAGCTGAATGAAAACCTGCTGTGTACTGGGCACTGGTCCAGACCCCACCAATGTGGGACCCACTAGGGCCAGTAGGTCCTGTGGGCTTTGGGTCCCGACATTTAAGACCTGAGATGTCGCTTTTCAGACATCAAACTGCATAAAACCCACCTGGGATTCTGTGGCTCTGCAGGCTCAGGGCCAGGGATTCCGGGCAGGGGCAGCAGCCCGGGAATCTCTCACAGGCTTCCTGGAAGCACTGGGGCTGCTGATCCAGCCTGGTGGTTTGTGATGCAAAAAATCAAGGTGCTCTTTCCCCCTGACTCACTTGTGTTAGAAGGGATTGGCAATTTGACCTTGCTATCAGGTTGTCAGCTTTGTCCCAAGACCCTGACCAAGACCAGCTTTTACATAAACATCTGAGAAGCACCAAGCATAGCAGATAGGGAGAAGGGGACAGGGCTCTGCACCCCCATGGCTCTCCACCTTGCCAGCTGCAGGGCGTCTGTGGTTGGTTGGGACAGCTCCCATCCCCTAGAGGATAATAGTATATTAAACACGTTGAGTGCTCTATCCTTTTTCTGGTAACTTTGGTGCATTTACTAATTTGCCACTTTTACATGACTAATTTAACTCTAGTTACTACTAGGTCATTAGGGAGTCACTTATTCACAAAGCAGAATCGGGCTAAATAAATAGCAGGAAGTTGGGAAAAGAGAGGAAAGTAGAGACCAGGAATCAATTTGTAATGTAGGCTGGAGCTTGCTGGTGTCTAATGCAGACCCCGATTTAGAGTATAAATGTAGACTCTTCCTCCATTTTTAGGTCCGGGTGACCCTAAATGAACAGTATCCCATAGCCCAGAGCAGTTAGCTTCTCTTCTAATAAGAATCACTTCCCAGTAGGATGTACATTTCCAATTATTATGCAAAAACAATGGCAGAATTACTTAAAAATGTACAGCCCCCTAAGGGCTCTCGACGCCGTAGTCCATGAGAATCTATCATTTGTATGCAGCTATTGTGGGGAACAACTGAATCCTCCATCATAGGCTATTTAATCAAGCGAGAAGCCCCGAAATTCCTTGCAGAGATTTGTGAGTTATGGAGCTAAATATGCGACTGGTAATATATTCTGGCTGTCTGCTCCTGCACGCACGCACGCGGCCTCCTTGCTTCCCTCTGCAAGGCGTAGAGTTTGCATTGACATTTAGATGATGGGTCATTGTAGATTTCTCCTGCTCACAGCTGGAATCTTGGCGGCATCTCCCATTAGTAATCACTGTGCTTTTTGTCCCTAGTGACTGAGCCGTTTACAAACTAAGAAAAGGAAAAATTATATATTTGAGTACTGACTGTGGAAGGAAAATAAACTAACAGCACAGTAGGAAAGGTGCACAGGGTTGCTTTCTGTGGATAACTGAAGATCAAGTGGAAATGGAGGACTCAAACACTGTGTATCCTTCGCCCTTCCCTGTTGGCTGCGTTGCTGAGCTTGTTGGAGAAGGGGCAGAAAATGTTGTGCAGGTTCAGGCTGCAGGAGCTGCTGTAGCCACTGACTCAGAAAGATTTGGGAGGTAGCTTGAGATCTTGACCCGAGCTGGATGTACTTTTTGGACCTGCCAAGGCACCTGGGATTCTCCTTGCTTTTCCCTGTGTGTGGATGCTCTTGAGATTTGCACTGAAGACACAAGACAGAAGGGTCTGGATCACATCCTGCAGGGAACAGTGGGACTGCAGTGAGGGTGAAGCTGGCCAGAGCTGTGGCTTTCAGCACCAGGAAGCCGGGGTGTGGAAGATAAAGGGTCCCACGGCTCTCAGCATCGTCTGCAAAAGAAGAGAAGAGACATCCAGATAGAATGCTACAGAATAGCAGCATCAAAAAAGAATTTGCTGCAGTTCTGTGTGTGTGTTTGGGGCCGTTGTAATAAAACAGCACAAAGTGTACCCTCTCGAAACTTTTCAAGTGTGGTGTGTTATCCCGTTAACTACAAGGAAAATACTGCGGGCATATTTCTAGGGCCTTTTCACTTTGCATATCTGAAATTCCATAGAGAAGCCATTCAGCCCCAAATCCCCATTACCCCCTCTTTTAGGGCTAGGCAGTCACCCTTCTAATATCTGTGAATCTCACCTTGGGAACACCTCGTCTAAGTGGAATCATGCAGTATTTGTTCTGCTTTACCTCACCTAGAATAGTAGCATCAAAGTTCGCCCATGTTGTGTAAAATGACTTCCTTCTTTTGGATGGCTGAGTAATCACATGCTATATGTGTAAACCATATTTCTTTTATCTGCTCACCCACGTGTGGGCATTTGTTTGTCTCCACCTTTTGGCTATGGTGAGCGGGACTGCAAGGCATACGAAAGTGCAAGGAGCTTTGAAAGCCTAATTTCCGTTCTTTTGAATAAATACCCCGAAGTGGGGTCATTAGACAACATGGTTGTTCTATTTTTAATTTTCGGAGGAGCCTCCAGCTGTTTCCCATGGCAGCATTTTAAGTTGCTGCCCACAGTGTGCAAGAGCGCCAGCTCATCCACATTCTTGCCAAAAACTCTGCCTGCTTTATTATTATTACTTTTTTTCTAATAATGGCCATCCCAACAGGTATGGGACAGTGCATCACTACGGTTCTGGTTTGTACTTCTCTGGTGATCGGAGGCATTAAATGTGTTTTCAAAAATTTGTTGACCATTTGTCTTCCTTGGAGAAATGTGAATTTAAGTATTTCACATTACTACTACTACTACTACTATTATTATTACTATTGTTATTTTGTTTTGAGACAGGGTCTCATCCCTTAGCTCAGGCTGGTCCTAAACTCAGGGTGTAACCCAGGCTGGCCTTGAACTTGCAGCAATCTTCCTGCCTTGGCCTCCTGAGTACTGGGATTCTAGGCATGTGCCACCACACCCAGCTTAAATATTTTGCATGTTTTGTGTGCATGGGGTGGCAGTACTAGGGATTGAATCCAGGACCTCATGTATGCTATGTCCCCAACTCTTTCCACACACTACCATGGCCAGCCTTTGTAGATATTTTGATCTGCTTGTTTATTATTTGTTTTGTTTTAGCAATTGGGTTGTAGAAATTCATTTTATGGTTTGGTCATTGGTCTATTATCAAATGAATGATTTGCCAATATTCAGATCTTTGTGTATAGTCTGTTCATCTGCTGATTATTTCCTTTGCTGAACAGAGAGAAGCCTTTTCAACTTGACACAGTGTTCCCTGTGTCTTTGTTCTTGTCACCTGTACTTTGGTATATCGCTAAGAGGCCACTGTCAGATACTTATGAGTGAAACTTTCTCATATTGTCTTCTACATTTTATTTTTCAGGTAGACAAGTCTTTAATTAATTTTGAACATTGTGTAAGATAAGGGTTTAGTTTCATTCTTTTATATGTGGATATTCAGTTGCCTACCACCATTCATGAAGACAATACCTTTCCCCCAGTGAGTACTTTTGGGATCTTTTTCACAGATCAGCTGAGCAGGTATTCGTCAGCTTAAGTTCAGGTGTGGGCTCTCTGCCTTCCCGTTGATCTGTACATCTGTGTGTGATTATTGTAGCTTTGTCCAGAGTGGCAGCTTGGATTGCAAACTAAATTCTTCCTATGACTGGTCACCTTACATATGTTTTAAAGTCAGCAAGCATGAGACTTCCAGCTTTTTTCTTTTAAGTCTATTTTAACTGTCCTGGGTCTGTCCTTCATGGACATGAATATGGATTTTCATATTGTTTCTTTCATAGAAAATGGTAATTGTTTTTGATATTTGGTGATAGGGTCTTGCTATGTAGTCTAGGCTGACCTCTAACGTGTGGCCATGCTCCTACCCTGGCCTCCCAAGTCCTGGGATTACAGGTGTATACCACCATGTCTAAACAAAAAAGTCATTGTTTCATATTAGTTGTTAAGTTAATGGGATTCCCTGTGATATTTTAATACACACATTTATAATATAAATACATAATATACACACAATCTACCCATCCTTCTTTCACCCTCCTTTGTACAGCCCTCTTTTCAAGTCCTCAAGCTGATACTCTTGAGATTCTGATGGAGATTGCATTGCATCCACAGATCAGTTTGAGTAGTATGGATATAAAGTTTTCCAACAATATAAAGTTTTCCAATCCACGTGTCTCAATTTCTCATTGCTGGATGAATGCCCAACACCCAACATAAAGGAAGGTAAGGTTTATTTAGTCACAGTTAATAGAGGTTTCAGCCATACTTGTTTGGCTGAGCAGCACATGGCAGAGGGCAGCAGTCCATGGTAGTGGCTGAGAGCAGGAGCAGAAAGGCAGGAACAGTGGCGAATGGCTACAGAGAGCGAGTCTGTCTCTCTGTCTCTTACTTCAGGCTGTCCACCCCAGGTGGGGTGTAGCACTCCCACCCATAATCCCAGCAGTGCACAGATGCATGATCCCAACCTTGGATCATGAATTAATCACAAACTGTAGAACTGCAACCGCATGAGGCTTTGGGGGACCAAATTCACACAAACAACAACCTCATGGCTATAAGATATCTATTTATTTCTTTTTTATTTTTATTTGTATTCATATTTATTCTCTACTTGTCACACACATTCAAATTAAGATAAATTTAATTTTTTGCAATAATGTTTTTCAGGTCTTAGTTTATAAGTGTTTACCTCTTTGGTTAACTTTACTTCTAAATATGTTTTTCTTTTTCAGCACTGAGGATCAAACCTAGGGCCTTGTGCTTGCCAGGCAGGGACTTAGGCTGCTGAACTATCTCCCTGGCCCTAAATAGGATTTTTTGATGCTATGTTCATGACCTTTCTGTTGCTGGGCCAGAATACCGGATACACATGGACAAAAGGAGAAAAGACTTCTTGGGCTCTTGTTTTCAGGGGATCTAGTCCATGGTGAGGTGTGTTGATAGCATAGGTGGGGCTGGCCAGCAGGAAGCAGTCACAGGGAGAAAGCCAGAGCAAAGAGCCTTCGGGAGGGGGGTCCCAGAGCCCCAAATGGGCACTGCCTCGCTGAGCCCCCAGAGTGAGCCAGTGATTCAGGCTGGTGGGTGTGAGACTCACTTCTGGAGAAGGCCTTATTTGTTTATTTATTTACATTTTAAAAAGAAAAAAATAAAGCAAAATTTCAGGACAAGATAATAGGTAGGTAACAATGGTTGATACATTATGTACCATTATCTTTTCATTAGTTACTCGGAGTATAAGATATTTACATTTAGTTGTCCAAACAGTGTAAGTACAAACTCTTCTTTTCAATGAAATAAGAGAAATTAGTAGCACACTATCTTAACTTTTGCTTTTCCTTTCCTTGTTTTCTCCATTCCCTCATTCTGGTTTCTCTTTATTTTTGAAGTTTCTTCCCATTTTATAGCATTTGTTGTATATTTTAGATATTATTATTATTTTTTTTTTTTGGTCTTTTTATTTTTGGCAGAATCAGTGATTGAACTCAGACCCTTGCGCTTGCCAGGGAAGCACTTATTCTACTGAGCCTTTAGATCTTATTTACTTTTTCAGCTTCTCACGCTAGGGAAATAATACAATCTTTACACATGTGCATGTGATTTATCTTACTTATGAATATAGTTTCAAGTTGGATCCATTTACCTATAAAACTCTCCAGGTTGTCCTTCTTTATGGCTGAGCAGTGTGCTGCTATATGAAAAGGCCACACCTTTCTCCACCCCTTCCTCAGTTGATGGGCTCTTGGTAGTCTCCAGGATCCAGCTATCACAAGTCGTGCTGCTATAAACATGGGCTTATGTATATAACACTGTGGTATGACATTTTTAATTCTTCTGGGAAGATAGATATCCAGAAGGGGGATATTTAAGTCAAGTGGAACCCCCAATCCTAGTTTTTTTTTTTTTGTTTAGAAGCTGGTTTAGCATTTATTTGTTTAACAAGTTTACATACAAAGCGATAGCTATTTTTGCTTTGTTTCATGAACTTACTTCATTAAGTTTTTTTTTTTGCATTGCCATTATGTTGTTTATAAATCAGAGAATTACAATTAAATGAATAAAAGGAATTAAAACAGCAGGTAATCCTAGTTTTTTTTTTTTTTTAATGAATCTCCATATTGATTTCCATAGTGGTTGTACCAGCCTATACTGCAACCAACAGTGGTTCTTTTTTCCCCAAAGTCCCTTCAGCATTTGTTATTGGTTGATTTCTTGACAATAGTCAGTCTTTCTGGGATGAGATGGAATCTCAGAGTTGTTTTAATTTGCATCTCTTGAGTGTCCAGGAGGTTGAACATTATATATATATATATATATATTTGCTGTTTGTATGTTTTCATCTGAGAAATATGTATTAATCTTAGAGTTCTTCATATGTTCTTGATAGTAATCCTTTTTCTGAGGAGCAGCTGAAAAACATTTTTTCCACTCTCTTCACTCTGTTCATTTCTCTCACCCTGCAAAAGCTTTTTAGTAAGACGAAACCCTAGTTGTGGTTTTTCTGTGATAGTTCCTATATGATCTGCATCTTATCCATGAAGTCTTTCCCTTGCCAGTGTCTTCAAGACTTTTATATATTCTACCTTCCAGTAGATGTCATGTTTCTGTTAAGTACTTAGATCTTGGATCCCTTTCAAATTCAGCTGAGTGCATGGTGGAAGATAGGAGTCCAGTTTTAATCTTTGGCAAGTGCAGCACCAGCTTTTCTAGCACTGTTTGTTAAAGAGGGAATCTTCCTTCCAGTGAGTGTGTGTGGCACCTCTGTCGAAGATAAGGTGGCTGAGTATGCCTGGAGCTGCTTTGCATCTTCTAATCTGTTCTATCGATCTCCATGGAGAATAGTTTAGATATAAACCATAGCAGATGTCACTGTAAATGGATTGTTTCCTTTATTTACTTTTTAGGTTGCTTTCTGTTTGGGTTACTTTTGTATGTCAGTACTGTTTCCTGAAACCTTACTGAATTTGCAGTAGCTCTCTCAGATTTTTAGTGCAGTCTTTAGGATTTCTTATGTGTAGGATGATGGCATTTTTCTTTCTTTCTTGTTTTTTTTTTCTTTCATTTGTGTATTTGGTACAGGGTCTCACTACACAGATTGGACTCATGCTGATCCTCCTGCTTTCAGCCTCCCCAGCACTGGGAGTACGGGTATGCGCCACCACACCCAGACTCTGTTTTGGCCCAGCACACCCCAGGGTTGGGACCAGGGATTGAAACCTGGTCCCTGCACTTGCAGGAGCAGGCACTTAGTCTACTGAGCTATCTCACCGGCCCTCATGGTATCTTTGAACACAGATCGTTTTACTTCTTTTCCTATTTGGATACCTGCATTTCCTTTTCCCGCCAAATTGTGCTGATTGGGGTCACTGTGCTATGTGTCATGGGAAGGCCAGGAGTGGGCATTCCACCTGGTTCCCAATCTTAGGTGAAAGGTGTTTAGTTTTCACTGTTGAATATGATGTTAACTTTTTATCTGTAATATATGCTATATTGATTAATTTTCTCTTATTCCTAGTTTTACAGTAGTATTTTTTTTTATCATGAAAGAGTATTAAATTTTTTGAAGTGTTTTTCTCATGGTTTTTCTCCTTTGTTCTGTTAATGTGGTGTGTGACGTTGATTTCTGTATGGGATACCATTCTTGAATGTCAGATAATTCCTGCTTCTTTGATCATTTCCATTAGTCGCTTAAATCAGTGTGCTAAATCTGTTGTTGTGGATTTTGGCATCGATTTTCATTAGGAATATTTGCCCACATGAGCCGGCCAAATAGCTCAGTGGCAGGTGCGGGGGCTGGGGGTTCGATCCCTGGGCCTGCCATGCTGGCTGTTCCCCCGGGGCATGCTGAGACCAGCAATTGAGACTGGGCGTGGTGGTGTCCACCTATAATCTCAGCTCTTGGGAGGCTGTAAACAGGTGGATCAGTAGGAGTCTGATCCAGTAGTGAGACTCTGAACGTCCTGTAGATCCTTCCCTAAAAATACAAAAAAAAAAAAAAAAAAAAAAAAAAAAAAAAAAAAAGGACTATTTGCCTATAACTTTCTTTCCTACTGTGTTATTTTCTGTCTTTGGTGAGCAGATGATATTGGTCTCATAAAATAACTTTGGAAGTGTTTTTCCTTCCATTTTTTTTGATAAATCTGAGAAAGACAGACATTAATTCATATATAAATGTTTGTAAGAATTCACCAGTGTAGTGGTTGATAAATTGTGTCAACTTGAGAAGTTAAAAGCTTCACTAAGTCTGCTCTGCGATTCCACAGCCTAGGGTGAGCAGGCCGCACCCTCGCACAGAGGCCTCACTCTGGATTGATTCATCACTTGAAGGACAAAGAAGGAAATCAAGGGAGGATGGAGTGCTCCAGTTTTCCTCAGAGGAGCTCTGACCTTCACAGTCAGCTTGGATATCGTCTCTTCAGCCTCCACCTTGGTCCTTCTTCAGCCTCCACCTTGGTCCTTCAGCCTTCTGGTGTGCAGCCCTCTGCCTCCTGATACCGACTTGCACGGAACACTGCAGTGAGCTCCAGGCCTTGGACTGCATCCTTCAGTCTCTGGTGTGCAGACGCCCCCTACAGAATTCCTTCCCTCATTCTGTGGCTGACCATTATAAGCCAATCTTGTAATTTCTTATACATTTGTACATCCCATGTTATAGTTATTTTGTTTCGGCACTGCAAATTAATTAAGCCAATGTTTATTGCTACAAACCTCCCTCATAATACTGCTTTTTCTGGGCCTCATGAGTTTGAATATGCTGCATTTCATTTCAGTTTGTTTAAAAGTATTTTTTAAATTCCCCTTGATGATTTCTTTGATATGCTGGTTGTCCAAGAATGTCTTTTTTATTTCTATATATTTGTCAATATGCCCATTTTTCTTCTTTCATTAATTTCTGGTTTAATTTTATTGTGGTTAGAACATGTATTTAGTATGATTTCAGTCTGCCTACATTTGGTATGACTTATCCTATGATTTGACATGTGGTCTAGCCTGGTGAAATTCTCTTTGCATTTAAGTACTTATTCAATGTTTTATAAATGCTTGTTGGGTCCATTTGATCTACGGTGCTGTTCAATTTCTGTTTCCTTATTGATCTTCTATCTTCATGTTCTGTCCATTATTAAAAGTGGGATATAGAAATTCCCTAATGTTATTACATTGCTATCAACTTATTTTTTTCAAATCTGACAGTGTTTGCTTCAGGTTCTAGGTGCTCAGAGGTTGAGCAAAAACCTATATACTTATACTTGTTACATGGTTCTGTGGAATTACACCTTTGTTTTCTAGTTTCTAATGTCCTTCTTTGTCTCTTTGGGCAAGTTTTGATTTTTTAAAAAAGTATTTAGTACAGGGCCTGCAGGGTCTCACTACACATATTGGACTCAGTGATCCTCCTCCTGTGCTTCAGCCTCCCAAGCGCTGGGATTACAGGCATGCGCCACCATGCCCAGTCTCAGTTGCCATCTCAGTGTGCCCTGGGGCGGGGCCAGCAATGCATGTGGTGCCAGGGATCGAGCCCTGGTCCCTGTGCTTTGCCTAAGCAAGTGCTTTAATCCACTGAGCTATCTAGCCTGCCCTTGGCAGGTTTTGATTTAAAGTATACATTTTTTTAATGTAACAGGGACATTCTTGTTTTCTTTTGTTACTATTTGTATAGAGAATCTTTTCTAATAATTTCATTTTCAGGCTATGTGTACCCTTAAATCTAGAACAGACCCTTAAATATATAGTATATATTTATATCTTTCTTTATATCATCATCCAGTTCAATGTCTTCTGACTAGGTAATTTAACCCATTTACATTTAAAGTAATTATTAATAGGAGAAGATTTAACATTACTATTTTGTTAATTGTAACTTGTTCCTCTCACCCTCACTTCCTTTCTTATCTTAGTTTGTGTTTCATTGATTTTTTTTTTTAGGGGTGGTATGGTAATATTTTAATTTCTCATTTTTTCTGTACATTAAGTACAGGCATTTTTGTTCTGATTCCCTTAAAGCTTACATCAAACATCTTATAGCAATCTATTTTAAGCTTATAACAATTTAACTTTAATTGCATATGAACACTCAACTGTTTTATTTTTCCCTCTTCATATAATTTGTAGTACTCATGTCACAAGTACGATTTATATTGTACATTAAGATATTTTTCATACTTACATTTTTATACTTTCATCTTTTTAATTCCATACCAGAGTTCAAAGGATTTACATACCATCGTTACAAATGATCATATAAGTAGTCCACTTCTCCTGACCTTTGTGGACATGTGTCATACAGGGGAGGATTTCTACCAACAACTATATATTCACCTTCACCTGCAAGTTTTGTACTTTTAAACGACCATGTTAGTATTTAGCATCTTTTCTTTTCACTGTGGAGGACTCACCTTAACATTCTCATAAAGCAAGTCTCACAGTGATAAACTTCCTTAGTTGTTTTTTTAATCAGAGAAAAATCTTTATTTCTACCTTATTTTTGAATGATAGTTCTGCCCACTATCATTTACCATTTTAAATATATCATCCTTCTCCCTTTTAGCCTACAGAATTTCTGCTGAATAATCGGAGAGTCTTCGGTGCTCCTGTACATGATAAGCCCCTTTTCTCTGGCTGCTTTCCAAAGCCTCTCTGTCTTTTGGTACCACACATCTTAATGTGGATTTATCCTAATCTGCACTCAGTTGGTTTCTGGAATCTGAATATTCATTTCTTTACTTGTATTTGAGGAGCTTCTGACCTTTGTTTTCTCACTGAAGTGCTTGGTCTTATTCCTTTTCTGAGACCCCCATAATTCACATACTGGGCCACTTGAATTGGCCCATAAGTCCTTAAGTTTTCTTTGCTTCTTTTTATTGCTTTTTGTTCCTGTGGCTAAATAATTTCAAATAACTTGTCACTGAGCTCATTGATTATGTTTGTCTGCTTTGTCAAGTCAGCAACAGAAGCTATGATTACTTTCATTTCAGTTGTTACATTCTTCATGTCTAAAATTTCTCTTTGGGTCTTCTTTGTATTGTTGGTATTTTAATTTGTTTATCTCATAATGTTCTTGACCTCTTAGAACAACTTTATCATGGCTATTTTGAATTCTGTTCCAAGCAGTTCACAAATCTTTGCTTCTTCAGGATAAGTCTCCGTTGATATATTTTGTTCCTTTCTTTGGGTAATATTTCCTTGCTGTATGTGACATAATTTAGTGTTGTTATCTACACATTTGTGGAGAAAGCCACCTCTCCTGGCCTTTGTGGACATATGTCATATAGGGGAGGATTTCTATCAACAAGCTTTCCAGTTTTACAGGGCTTCTGAATTTGTTGGGGGTGGGGTTTGACCGCCTTGGAACTGTGGGTGCTATTTCTCAATTAGGTTGGCCAAACTTTTTCCCAGGATTTGTCTTCTCTATTACCCTCTGGTGTCTGTCTGGGGCACTGCAAGGTTTATAACTGGAAAGTAGAAAGCTACCCAGCTCTCTTTCACTTGTTCTCAGCAGGCAACAGCCATCCAAATATGTCATCAACTGGTGGGGCCGTAAGTCGGAGGAGACAGACTGCAGTCCTTTATGTGCCCTCTGAAAAGACAGGATGCATATCCCCCTTCCTTCCCTCCCTCCCTCATTCCTGAGGGCAGCACCTCATGTTAGGCTTTCTCTAGATTATGCCAAGTGAGGCAGCCACAGCAAGCTGCCCCCATTCTCCTGTGTGCTCAGGAGCCCCTGTGTGCCCGAACTGTGGGGATTCCATCAGCGTTTTAAGCGTGGTGAGGCAGACACCATTTTCTTGGACAGCTTCCCGAGACACCGGGATGCTAGGGGCAGCCTAAGTGGGGAGAAGTCACAAGCTAGGGTTGTTTCATAGCTGAGCTATACCAGGTTAGGGAGGGGTTGTTGCAGGTAAAGTGAAGTTACTCTTCTGACCCATTTCAGTGTCTCCCAAGGATCTTCTTAGCTGGATCCTGGGATTCTAGGTTGTTTTAGTCTATGTGTTGTTCTTAACTCAGTGTTTCTGGGAGGAACAAAGGCTCAAACTTCCTGTTCTACCAGCCTGCTGTCACTATCTCAAATCCCACTGATGATAAAATATCTATGTAGCATTTCATATCACTGTCTCTGCCTTGCAAGTATTCTGATCTTGCGCTTGGCCTCTTGGGAAGTACAGTTCTGCGAGCCAGAAAATCCAGGAAGAGCAAAGGCATGGATTGGAGGCACACTTGGGACACAGGGATGGAAGGACAAGAAAACTGATGCAAAGAGGCATTAATATTTACAGAGCCACAACGTATCACTTTTTAATGCCAAAACTCTCCTGATTTTTGCTGAAAGCTTTCAGGCACTGTGTGTCCTCCAAGGTAAGTTCCTAATTAGCCACCATGGTTATTTGCATCTTGTGGTGCAGCAGGCTTTATGTGACATCCCTTGGGGGGTCACAACTTTTCTGACAGCTTGGACCTGGGAGCTAGGTAACCTATAGTGGGTCGTGTTGCTGCTAAGTGGCTGAGCTCAGACTAGAACTCAGGGCTCTTGGTTTCTAAAAATCCAGGTTCAACAGGCTGGTTTCTCAGCCTCTAGGTAGGTTAAAGCTGGTCAGGGTTGTCATGCTGGCCCATCCCTCTAGCCTATGTCCTTGGCATTATAGGTAGGGGTTAGCAATGTTGAAAGGAGGCTGAGTAATGGTAGCAGAGCCTCTGGGAGATGCAGAGGAGAATGGTGCCTTAAGGGGCAGGCACTGTGCCTGCAGTGAATTGAAGTACAATTCATTAGTGAGCGTTAGTTGTTGGAGAGCAACTTTCATTCTGTTACATATTCTCGCATTATGAAAGAAAGTAGTTTACAGTGCTTGCCTTCAGGAGACCTGCCATCACACTGCATTGCCAAGATATTCGTTTGCTGTTAAATTCCTCGTGTGCAGTTGGTCCCTCTACCTAATGCGTCTTAAATCCTGTCTTCCGGTTACCTTCCATTTTGCTCTTTGCTTAGAATTTGGATTTCTCTTATAAGAGAAACTGCGTGACACTGCAGCTTGTGTGTCTGATTTGGTCCTGCACCTCTGGGTGCTCTCACCTAGGAGGGGTCTGCTAGCCTTGGGCGTGGAGACCAGCGGTCCTTGGGACCTCCCCTGTCCTCCCACTCTATCGCCTCTCTTTCTTTCTGGCCCAAATCGAGAGCCTACCCACTTCCCTTTCCTTGTAGAACTCCTTGCTGCCTTCTTCCTCTCAAGGCCTTCCTTCACTCCTTCACACACTTCCATCTAAGTGAACACAATCAGAGTGAGCTCCTGTGGGCTGTGGCCGGCTCTGCCTCCCCTGCTGGCCTCTGACTCCATAAACCGACAGCAGCTTCCTGCTCCGCACTTCCAAGAGTGGATGGGCCAAACCTTCCCTGGGTGTCTGGATGCTTCTCCCTGCTCTATCCCCGTGCCTCAGGCAGATTGATGCCCACTGCTGCTGCTGCTCAAGGCCACGCCACTGTGTCCCCTTCCACCACAGATTAGCCGTAATTTCCCTCTCCGTACTGCTGTCACTCATGTCTGAAGAATCAATGTCTTCATCCTGCAGAATCAAAGCTCTTCCAAATAAGGAAGCTTCAACTGCTAGGACAAAGAACTGTATGTTTTTCTTGGAGATAGTTCCTCTCTAGGTTCTTTCTGCCCCTTCTCTTGCTCCTTCTGGCTAAGCCTAAAAGATGCTTAACTCCCCCCCCCCCTTTTTGACACAAAACAAACAATAATCCTCCACATTTTGTTTTAATCCTTTAACTATAAACCAGAGACCTTGAGTCCAAGCTCCAGAGACAAAGGAAAAAAAGAAGTGTGTACTCCAGAGCCCTTCACTCTGTACTTGGCTCCTGCCCTTGTGCTTCCCCAGGACTTTCACTTGGTTGGTACCTGGTGCTGCTGCTGGGAGCGTACCTCTGTTTCCACCTTGCTTGGCTGTAGGCAGGGCTTTCTACAGCAAGCAGGCCTCTCGGCTGTGGATCTTGCATGCACCTAGCTTCCAAGGCCAGCCCTATGAGCCTTCCCTGTCTCTCCAACCTTCTGAAACATTCCCTTATCCACTCAGCATGTCCTCAGCATGCTGCAGCCTTCCTGGACTCTCAGCAGACCTTGTTCTGACCACCTCTGGCTGTTTCCTCAACCCAGTTGGAAACACGGAATCTATTTCTTCCTAACCTGCATCCACCCATTAATGTCCTCTTCGCCCTTCGATGTCCCAGTCAAATATCACCTCTTCCAGGTGGCCACTGCCTGTGATTTCTTCTAACAAGATCTGCTTTTATTTTCTGCTACTCTCTGTCTAGTAACACTGCTGTGCCAATCTCTGCTAAAGGACTATGGATACTCTGATCCTTTCTTCCCCTGCAAGATGGTGACTGAGTATTCATGTATTCCCTAGAGCAAATGGTTCAGTGTTGTTCCTGGTCAGAAAGAAGAAATAAGTCCTGGCCAACTCAGGCAGGTCAAGTTCATGCAACAGGTACTATAAATTCTTCCGGTGTTATAGGACTTCTGGTTAAGTCTCTCTGCTGTGGCCACAACTATTTCATAATGTCCCCTGCAGGCTGAGTGCTTGTGTGTACTGTGCTGCTCCCTGTGGCTGTGCAAACCCATTTATCCTCACAATAACCCCTTTAGGTGAGCACTGTGGTTACTCCTCTCATTTAGATTAAAACCTCATCTACAAAATGAGTGTGGCAGTCATTTGTCACAGGTCACCTAGCTGCAAATGTGCTGTGTTGGAGCGGACTCCCCCTCAGACTGGTCGGGGCAAACGTTTGAGCTCTTCATGACCACATGACCATTTCCATGGGAAACTTGATTGTACAGGTTTCTATGAAGTCTTCATTTGTTATAAATTACTGGAATCTAAAATTTGCATTCAAATTCTATCCCCTCTTGCTATCCTGGGTGTGTGGTTCGCTGCTTGTGTGGCGTACAAACCTGCTTTTCTTGTCCTACCTGTATCTTAATCTGTTGTTACCTTAAGAGAGGAGGTTAACATAGAATTTGACAGGTTTCCTAAGAAGGTATCACCTTCAAAGCTCATCCATGTTCTCCTTGATCGTAGTGAAGTCATATGTTGCATTGTTGACCTGCGGCAGAGGATCACTTTGTCCCTTTCCTCAGAGAGGATAAGTCTGCACATGATAGATTATATGCCTTCAGAAATAATTACCTTACATAGTGCTATAATCTCCAATGTATAAGTTCATTGATAGGGGAAAAATCTGTCTTCTCAAGGTTATTTTATTTCTTCCTGTGTTGTGAGGTGAACACTGTTGCTTGTTTTTCGACAGCGAGTTACATTTGACTAGATCACAAAACAGAAATTCTTGGACAGACAACTCTAGTAGCTAAATTAATAGTATCTGACATTGAGTCATTGCTTAGTAATTTCTAGGTGCAAAATGGCATGGTTTTGCTGCGCTGGCCTGCTTTTATGTTGCTAGGACAAGACACCTGCTAGCCACACTTTACCAAAGAGGAAGTTTATGTTGGCTTACGGTTCCAGTCCACAATCAGCTGACCTGGAGGCAGGAACACTACGGCACGAGGGCCTAGGGGAGGAGGGATGGCCAGCATGGAGCCTCTTGGAAATAGGGAGCAGAGGGAGGAGCCAGGGACCAGGTCTAGTTATTGAGGTCACACATGACCTCCCCAGACACACTCAGAAGTACAACTTATAAATTTGCTGGGCTCATTCCAATCCAATCAAATTGATGATCAAGATTAGCCGTCACTGTTACTATACCTTGCGTAATATATGTAAGATATCTGTCTTTCCAATAGCATTTCTGTGTCTGGACCTTAAAGAGGAAACTCATAGAAACATAAAGGTGTGCTTGGACAGACAACTTGTGCTTGGAGCACTGCCACATGGAATGAAAACTTTGCCCTCCTGTCATGTGATAAAAACAATGCTTGAGGGTTTTTCCATAATCTCAAAGTACTCAAGCATGGTAGACTCTCTTCTAGGATTAATTAAATCTTTGCCTTCATCTATTGGAAAGTTTGAATAGAAAGAAAGGGAGCTCTTAAGATTACCTAGCCAAAAAAGAGATTTTGGTGATTTTAATCTTGTAATCTGATTTTGTGTTATTATTCATTAGGCCAAACAGCCTTGATCACATGAGTATTATTCAACTTAGGAAAAAATAAATGTGAAATTCCATGATTATGGGAGTTCACTTGCCACAGGATGTCTATGTTATCAGAGTGTGTGGATATTGGGGTCCACAGGCTTCTAAAGAGCAGTCCTGGAGCTCTGGACCTGCCTCTTTCCCACCCCACTTCAGCAGTGTCAGGTGTCTTTGAAGAAGACTCCTGATATTAAGATTGTCTCAGATGACTGATTCTGACTGGCAAAGCAGGATAAGACTAGCTCTATACTTTTCTTAGTTCATTTCCTCATTGCTGAGATAAAATATCCAACACCCAAAGTTAAAGGAGGAAAGGTTTGTCTAGCTCTCATGTGTAGAAGTTTTAGCCCATGGTACACTGGCTCCAATACAGGGCAACAGGGCAGGGAGGAAACAGTCCATGGCAGGGCAGGCAGGAGATGTCAAAGCAGTGAAGCAGTGAAGAGGCACCAGGCAGCGAGAAGCAAGTGACAGCAGCAGCTTGCTTTTTGTCCCTTATATTATATGTCCTTAGGATGGGTAGCATTCCCACCCCCGGGGAGGGCCTTTCCATTGACAATACCCAGAACTATGCCACAGAGATCTGTGGACTGATTCAGTAACCACACACCCTTGATGCCAGCATCATACACTCTAGACCCAGCCACCTCTGAAAAGCTTCACTTATGACCATGTGAGGCTTTGGGGGACATCTAGGCATAAGCCATAATGATTCGTTAATGCATTTATAACAAGAGAAGATATAAACATAGCAATATGTAAGTGACAAATACAATTTAAGTAGATCCTAGATAAGTGAGCTGCATTGTCTGGCCTGAACCTGGTCTGCTGCTTGCTTTTACTGGAGTCCAGCCGCACCCACTCACTGGCTTACTGATTGTAAGAGCTGAGAAACTGCAGCAAAGACCAAGTAGCCTCCAAAGCCTAAAGCGCTTTGTGGAAAAGTCCTTTATGTTCACCCTGGTCTCAGCTTCACTGAGGAAGGCTGTGTGAACGGGCAGTCATATCAGTCAGGATCACCAGAGCAGCACATTTTGTACATGTCTAGTTTACAAGGCAGGTTTCCCATAGCTGTCTGTGTGCTATGGTGGAGGCCTAGGGCTCTCTGAAGAGTCTGCACTGGAAGACTGGCAAGCCTCAGTCAGAAGGCTGAAGAGTCTGAGCTCAGGGGCTGAAGAGGGGTTCTCAAGATGATGGTATGGACAGGAGCCCCTGCAAAGATGCAGAAGCAAGACCTTCGTCTTCTCACCCTTTTTTAATCCACTCAGGCAATTGGTTGGTGTGACTCTTACCCAGAGGGGTTCTTTTATTACCAATAAATTGGTTCAGTCACAGCCAGAGCTATGTTATCCAATCAATTGGGTAGTAGTTACTCAAGTTGACATGAGGGGTAACCATCATGGCAGCTAACACAAAAGAGTGACATCACCATGACTTCAGCCTGGCTTTCTACCCTCATGTCAAGAAGAATGGGTTTTAAGCTCACTACTGTTCCTGAGTAGATGCAAGACCTTAGCAAATTTAACTTGGCTCTGCTAGTGCTTTGAAATCACAAGGCAAATTTTAGCATCTAGCTATGATTTTCTTTTTCTTTCTTTCTTTCTCCCCCCCCTCCTTTTTTTTTTTAACCAGGAATCAAACTCAGGACCTTGTGCTTGCCAGGCAGGCACTTGTGCCACTGAACCATATCCCTGACCCTGGCTATGTAGTTGTAAGGAACTTAGAGTGAGCATTTATGAATACCCAAAGAGGGGTCAATATTTGTGATTGGTACCACCAGGGAACTGCATCTAGTACACAGGCCCTCTGAGCTGGGCTGAGGCAGAGGTATCAGGGCTCTTTAGAGGCCATAGTAGATATGTGGGGATTTTAGTTTGGAATTTAGAAAAAGCTATAGAGTGCACTGTAGAGAACAATATTTTACATGCATGCTAATAATTCAGTATGATTGATGATTAAACAGTACCAACAAAGGAAGCCACACTGAGGTAGGAAATCATTGTTGATGTGCTGAGAGCAAAATGATACTGGTTATTGCCTTCAAGAAGGAAATTCCTTCTAATTTTATATTTCCCTTTGCTTTGTACGGGAAGGTTTTTTCAAAAACATCTCTAACAGATGTGGTGTATGACCCTTGGAAGATATCATTTATCTAGGGAATAACATTCATTTTAATATCATCTCACCCAGGAAGCAGGACTTAAACTCACATTTTCTGATCCACTTAGTTGATAATATTCTCCTACAAAAAAAATTCTGGCTGGCAAAAGGAAGATAATTTAATTTAAAGAGATGCAATGTAGTGCTTGAAATGTGAGGCCCCCAGAATTTGACAGCAGAACAAGACCAGCGAGCAGAATCTTCCTGGCTCATCCAGGCATCAGGGAACTTATAAGCTGGGCCGTCAGTCTGCTCCGTGGAGTGATGTCAGCATCGCTGATTCTTAAAAGCTGACATTCATTAAGCGCACCCAGGGTGGATGCGGATGTAGAAGGATTCTTGACAAATCAGCCGATGTCACCCTTCTGTAACGGATTACAGGGTGATGCTTTTCGCTTGGAGCTCTCTCTTCAGAATGAACGGCTCCTGCCTTCATGGAGAACATGAAAGTTCAGCTTTCGCTGCTATTTGAAATAGGCTGACTTTGCATTTTTCTCTTCCCAGCAAAACTTGGAAGGAACTTGGGAGCATAGAAGGAAGTAAATTTTATTTTATATTTTTTTATTCTGTCCTTTTATTACATGCTTATGTGTCAAAATGTTAGATATAATCCAAGAACAAGCAGCACATGCCTGTAATCCTAGAACTCTGGGAGGCTGAGACAGCACGATTCAAGCCCTACCTGGGCAATTTAGCCAGATTTTTTCTCAAAACAAGATATATATATATATATATATATATATATATATATATATATATATATATATATATATATATATATAATTTTTTTAAAGGTTTGGGAATATAGCTCAGTTCAAAGGCCTTAAAGGTTACATACATCTATGTCTATCTGCATCACAATAATGTGTGAATTAGTTGTTATGATTTATACCCATTTTATGGATGAAGACAGTGAGACAGAAAAAGGTCAAGTTTTTCGCCCCACTTGTAGAGCTGCAAAGAAGAGGAACACTGTACATTTTATGGAAAATTTACAAGCAACTGGAAACTCATGAACCGCTCAGGCTGCCCCTTGCGGACGCATGAGACCTCTCCTGGAGCTGGGTGGCTCTTCCAGCTGTGAACAGAAGCATCATAGCAGTATTTGTTGTTCTGCAAACAGGTCCACCCAGCCCCTGCCCCCAGTTGTGCTGTTAGATTGGAAGCAGTGCCGCCTGCGGCTCTAGGTAGCCTTTTCCCTCATTACAGCCTGTCCTTGGAACACAGTCATTTTCTGTGTCACCAAAGGTGTCATTACAGGGTGCCCGCTGGCTGGTTAGTGCAGTGTCAGCATATTCCATGTGGAGCCCCCACTCCTGGCCCCACCCACATCCCTGGAAGACAGAACTAGGTTATAGGAACTCCTCTAGGGCAGCTATACTGGGCTGGGGGCAGCGCTGTGTCTGGAGGAACTGTTTCCAGTGGCTTTTTAGCTGCAGCTTTGGCTCCAATTGGAATAAATACTCTCCTTAACTTCCAGGAAACAATAGATCTGTGATTTGTGACCAAAAAGTAAAGCAGATTTGCATAACAGCTTTGGGGAGACCATGGACCCAAAGATAGTGTGCAGCATGAAAAACTGGAGTTGCAACTGTTTTAGTTACATTGAAATTTAAACAAAAATGTATATTTGGGGGCAAAAGTGTAGTTTAGAACTAGTATTTTGTAAGCTTTTAGCAAACAGCCCCATGGGGATTCTGAGCTCCACATGTCATCTTGCAGGGCCTTAACAGCCCCCACAGGAGTCTGTATTTTCCATGGCATCATCTGTAATAAACCATGCTCCTTTCCTAGTGTCACATATTTAAAACCTGAAAAATAGAGAAGGACATCTTTACAGTATTCTTTAAAGCAGAGAATATAGATTTTTAATTATGGGAACTATAGCTACCACTTACTGTTAGCTGGTTACTAAGAAGAGCACAGAACCTGAATTGCAGTGCCTGGGCAGTTGGGATTGCACTAGCCCCAGAACCCAGACGCTTGGCACCCTTGAGTGAGTTACACAAACCTTGTGTGTACATTTCCTTCTGCATAAAGTCAAGATAGTACTACTGCCTCTTAGAGCTGTTAGGAGAATTGAATGAATGAATTTATATGTACAGGTGGTAACCCTATTCATCTATCCTCTTTCTAATGTGTTTTTGGAAGCAATGGCTACTCTTCTTTAGCTAAGCAAAATTGTCTTCTAGTATAACAAGCCAGGACCTGTAGGGTGACTCCACACCTCGAAGTATCAGCCTGTTACTAATAATGGAATACAAGATGGTCAAGTACCTTAGTGATAAAGAGTGACAACTGCATACATTCAGCTCCTGGGAGATGCAAGTTCTGGGCATCTTACCAGGGCTCTGTGACCCTAGGGAAGCCCAATTACCCAGGACACTTGGTACAAATGCAGAACCCACTTGAACTCCCCTTGTATGGAGTACCTTGCTGTTGTTAGGATGAAAGCCCTGAAGACATAACTTGTTTTGGCTTATGATTTCAGAGGTATCAACCCAGGGTCAGCTGGATCCAGGCAGAAAGAACCATCCTGGTGAGGCAGAAAGACCTGGTGATGGAATGCTGCTCTACTTGTGGGAGCCGAGAAACAGAGCGGGTTGGCAAGATCCAGAAACAAGAGGCAAGGGAACAGAGAGCACCCCTAAGGCACACCACAGGACTACATCCTCCTCTGAGGTTCCACCTCTTGAGAGCCCGTTCAGGTATGAAGTATGAAGTATGTGACCCGTTGATGACCTCCCTGGCCTCGCCTTTCAGTACCATCTCTGGGCCTCTCTTTACTCAGTCAAACTGACAATCAGCTATCTGGTTGCAGAATAAAGGAGTAAGTAGTCAGGATAGGTGTTGGTGTCTTTGGAGAGACCTTCCTAGAGGAGGCATTCCTTCAGGGGCTGCTTAAAGATGGGATAACTACAACTGACAGCAGAGGTATCTTTTGTTTCCCAGGCTCCTCAATCATAAGAACTTTATCTTAGTCACCTGAGATACTCTTTAGTCTTCAAGAGTATAGGATCTTAATATGTGTTTGTGTATTTAAGGTGGGTTGAATTGACTCAAACCCTAAAGATGGAACCTAGTAAATTTTTGGCAGATGGCAAGATAGCTCAGCAGTCTAAAGTGCCTGTTTAGGCAAGCTTAGGCAAGTGCAGGGACTGAAGTTCAATTCCTGCAGTAGGGTACATTATAGACAAGGAGTTGTAGGGTGGCATATGAGGCATATTAACTAGATGGACCCAAGCATTAGCCACCTAGCATCACAGAAAGAGGTGACACATAGAGTTTCAGCAAACTCATAGCATGAAGGAGCTTGGGCTCTCCACCGAGGGTCCCTGTAGGTGTGTCAGTTTTGAGTTTTGGTGAGAATAAAATGCATTTGGTTTCCTTATTAGTGTCTAATGGTTTCCTCTCTTCTTTATGTTTTTTTTTTTTTTTTTATTTTACATTTGGCCGGATCAAAGGCAATTTGTTGTATTATTATATGTAATTTTGGGGGTTTTCCTCTTCATGAAATTTGATGCAGTGAATTTGACATTCTGCTTTTAATTTGCCTTTATAAGATGAGAAGAATTCCCCAATAAGAATTTTCTTGCATGACTCTTGACCTAAATGGAATTAAATAACAATTTAAATACTCTCCTTAAGGATTTTTTAATGGAATGGATGCTAAGACACCAAACAATTCTACAAGGATGAGAATTATAATGCAATTGAGTCTATTATTCTGCCTTGTATTGTTATTTAAATTTCTACATTTAAATAATTCCTTGGCTCAAAAAGGATATAAGTTAACCAGCAAACACACTCTTTTAGTTTGTCTATTGTCAACTGTTTTTTCTATTTATGAAACCATTTGAAAGTCAAAATTGTTTTGGGTACAAGAAGTTTTGTGTGTTGTTAATTATTATAATGTTTATTCTTCCAATAATAAATAGATGCCATATAATAACTGACTGATAATATTTAACATATACACCGCATAAGAGGGTTGTTCTCTTTATAAAGCTAGAATGCAAACTTCTACATGGAAATAGCAACATAATCAATTGGCAAACCTCATACTATTGACATTATGTTCACTGATCTTTTATTCGTTTTTCTTTTCTTGTCTTTTTTATGTATTTGGCAGAGAGCCTCACTATGCAGGTTGGACTTCTAGTGATCCTCCTGTTTTCAGTCTCCTCAGCACTAGGATTATAGGCATGTGCCACAATGCCTGGTTTTGGTAGCCAGCTCAGTGTGCCCTGGGGGCGGGGCCAGTGCAGCATGTGGTGCAGAGGATCAAACCCCAGTCCTTGTGCTTGCCTAAGAAGGTGCTTAGTCTGTAGAGCTGTCTTGCTGCCCTTGGCCACTGACCTTATGATCCTGAACCATGCACAATTCCAAGGAAGGCAGAAATGATTTTGAAGTAGATTTTTGATTATTCAGCTCTTTAAAAACTTCAAATTTTCTGTAAATGGAATCATCCCTATGCACTCCTTTATATTTGGTCTCTCTAATTCAACACTGATTGTGAGATTTTCCTGTATTATTTTACGTCATTATAAATTCACCAGGATTGGGATCCAGAATTTCCTCTAAAAGCTGGCGTGTTGGAGGCTTGGTCCTGTGTGCAGCAGTGTTCAGCCATGGTGCTTGGAGCTGACTGTATCACAAGGGCTGTAATGTTACCAGTGGAATAGTCCCTTGGGGGTGTTGCCATTTGATGGTGTCATTAGAAACTTAAGAGATGGAGCATCCTGGAAGGAGTTGGTCATGTGGCAGGCACTTGGGAACTGCATTTTATACTCCAGCTCTCTGTTTCTCTTTGCTTCTGGCTCCCATGCACTGAGGAGCTTTTCTCCATATATCCTTTTGCTGTGAGTATTTCACTCCCCACAGGCCCAGAAAGGATGGTGCTAACAACACTGGACTGAGACCTCTGATGCCATGAGCCAGAACAAACCTTTCCTTCTCTGAATTGTTTTTCTCAGGTGTTTTGTCACAGTTCTGGAAAGCTGACTAACACAAGATCATCGATTTTTCTTGTTGCCTATTTCTTTGTGTATCATGATTTATCTATTTTGCTGTGTGTGAGTGCCAAGCAATTTCCCAGGTTCTTAAATGTTATCACAGGCTTATTTTACAAAGAAAAAAAATGGCAAACAAATGCAGTATCTGTGCTTGTTATAAAAATTATTATTGAGGATCTTGTTGATTGCACTATTTAATGGTGTGTGAATTGTGCTCCCAGTTTTTCAGAATTTAGTTCCAGAGGAAAAATTCCATCTCTCTTGAGGAATTAATATGCTTCCTCTTTTTCTTTTTATAAGTATGCTTATTATATTCTACCTTGTTCCAGAAATAGCTAGACAGCATAATGAAATAAAGAAAACTTTGCAAAATTCAAAATGGAAATCCATTTTGAAAAGTGAGGTGAATTGGGAACCCCACTAGGCTTTCCTAGACCTCAACATTGAGGCTTACTCATTCCTTGTTATGTAACTCTTTCTTTCTTCTTTATTTTAGGGAAGGGTCTACAGGGTGTTCAGGGTCTCACTACTAGATCGACTCCTAGTGAGCTGCCTGTTTATAGCCTCCCAAGAGCTGGGTTTACAGGCATGTGCCACCTGCCCAGGCTCAATTGCCATCTCAGCATGTCCCTGTGGTGGGGCCAGCATGGCAGGCCCGGGGATCAAACCCCGGGCTCCTGAGCCTACTTGAAGAAGATTTAGAGCAGTTTGGCCAGCCCCTCATTCCTTATTATAATGAAGCCTTTCCACTTGTACTGGGGCCCAGATTATTTGGCCTCACAAACATTGCAATAACAGTCCAGTGTTGTTAGCACCATCCTTTCTGGGCCTGTGGGGAGTGAAATACTCACAGCAAAAGGATATATGGAGAAAAGCTCCTCAGTGCATGGGAGCCAGAAGCAAAGAGATGGTATGATGATAATCTTACCAGTTCTACCAATGTATGTCCAAAACAAGAACAAACTAGGTACTCAGAAGAAAGGGGTGTGTTGCTGGTATCAGTCACATTTCCCTGCGGGATTTTCCATCAGGGGACTGCCTAGTGATGCACAGGGAGATACAGTGATCAGCTTAGTCAGCATTTTTTTTTTTTCTGGCCTCACCACTCATCACAGAATGGTGGATTCAGACCAGAGGCAAGTGCAGGAGTACTTATGACATTCAGAGGTGGCCTAGGTGGGTGTTAGGGCACAGCCATTCATGACCATTTTTGCTTGTACATCCTGGCTGACCTGATTTACTCTGATGGAAGACTTTTTGTGTTTGAAATAAGGCAGACTGGAAATCTTGTAGGTCACTGCGCACCTCCCAACATATGACTAGTGAGTGCTTTCCTCTATTAACTTGAGAGATACAGAATAGCAAGAGGCTTAAAACTCCATCCCTTATCAACCTTGTAGAGTATTGTGTGTTGTCAGTTGAGGGTGGCAGCATTTGCTGTAACAGCCAACTGAGTACAAGGTGCAATTAATCCTTAGAAGAACTGAGGATCCTGAACAGAAGATTATCCACCTCTTTTTTTTTCTGGGCCAAGATTCCCTGTAGAAAATGTTTGGAATCTGTTCTCTCTGGATTGATACAAATGGCTCATTAGAGCTGCAAAATCCTACTCTCTGTAATGTGGTCACAATGCCTCATCCTGGAACATGTTAAAGCAGGTATAATGAAGTGCCCCCAAAGGTCATTCGACATTAGTCACATCCCTCTCTGGGGCTTGGGATGACAGTTATGTAACACCATCTTCCCTTTCCTGCCTGAGCTGGTAAGAATCCAAGCCCCATCTTAGTGCTTTTGCTGTCTTCACATTTAAAATATTTACTCTTCTTCTTTCCCTGAGTTTCTTCTTCTCTGTTTCTATTTTATACCCTGGCTGTGGATAAAACTCATTTTGAACAAGGTCTCAAAGCCTTTCAGGAAAAAGACAGAGTCTAAACAAATTTCAAGGGAAGAAAGTATACTGGGTGAGGAATGTGATCAAGAATTGGCAAATGTCTAATGCCTGTCTCTGGTTTCTCCACCCTGGGAATAAAGACCTGTGTGCACAAAGGCTTCTTGACAGCAGAAGGAACAAAATGCTCTCCTGGAAGAAAAAAAGCAACAGCTGCTCCCTCTCCCTCTACCCATGAGCTGCGTGGAGGCAGCAGCTCCCAGAGGGCTGGCAGCTGGCTGCTGGCAGGTGGCACAAGTGGCACTGCAACTGACACAGAAGCAGAAGACCCCAACTTCAGCTTTCTGGAGTGGTGCGATTATTTCGCCTAGCATCTCCTCCAAGGAGGCCTGCCACATCTGCCCGCCAAGCCCAAGCACTGGATGCCATGGACTTGGTCTCCCCCTGGCGCAGCCCCTACTCTTATTGATATTGACCCAGGTTGAGTTTTCAGGGACTGGGGGAGGCCAAGGGACATACAGCTCCTGCCCTGTGCCCTGGGCTCCTGCTTCTTGCCCAGTGTGTTCACTACCTTGGCTGCGGTGCTTGCAGTGACTTGCACTGTGGCAGGAGGGCACAGGCAGGACCTCCAGGGAATGAAGCACCATGCAAGGCCCAGGTCTGAAGACAGAAGAACAGGTGGCACACAGCCTCACCCCTCCTGAGTGTCCTGCAGAGGAGCGAAGGCCAAACTAGGTTGGAATGGACGATGAGGCTTTTGGCTGGTGGAGCTGTTTCTCACTGTATTGTAAGAACTGAATAAACACCCATGAATTGTGATGGAAGAACTTTTTCACTCTCTCTTCTCTCTCATCCATGCAGGTGTTCCAAACTTAGCAGGACATGGAGGTTGAAGTTGTTTCCTCTCCACCTGTATTGGTTCTTTAAATGCTGTAGTGTGTTTACTGACTGTTACCTTTCAGCAAGCCTCGCTCTACCACTACTCAAAAGCTCTGCAGGATTTACTTGACCTCTCAGAGGCAGAGCGAGAACATGGGGGAAAAAGTAGAGACATCAGTGTGTGCCTCACAGCCTTTCAGCGATGGATGCTTGGTGCCAACCTGTGCAGATACCTTGTGCAATCCACAGTCTGCATTCAGCAAGTGAATGCCGCCGGTGTTATGGTAACGGCCACCAGAGAAGCATCCATTCTAGGAAGAAGCGCATGTGTGATTGGAAGGTTTGCAGGCTGATGGCACTAAGTATATGATACTATTCAGTTTTCAAAGTGTCTAATTGGCTTTTCTGGACCATAATGATGATCAGGGTCATTGGAAAAGTGACTGCATCGTTGAATAAAAAAGCCCAATGCATCAAGAGGCTCTTCACTCTCCTCTGCTACAGGTCAAGGGCTGCAACAGGAACTCTTAGGAGACATTAGTTCTCCAGGCTGGCTACTGCGGTCCAGAGAAGGGGCTCAAAAGATGGCCTTCATGCAGAACTTTGGCAGCTGAGCTCCACGACTTGGAGCAAATCACAGAGAAGGAATAGTGGCCATTTATTTATTCACCTACTCAGTGCCAGGCCCAGGAGCACTTTGGAGGGACGATTCCTTTGAACTTGACAACCATGCTCTGAGATGGGGATTTCCATCACTTCATGTGTAACCCAGCAGTGGAGGTTGAGATCGGCTGCCCCAGGGGGCTCCTTGAGGGACCAAATGGGATGGCAGGTATCAGGCCCTTAACACTATTATTGTCACTGAGATTGAATGGTCACAGTGCCCTGGAAGGTGGTCCACACTCTCTCCTTATGGAACTGTTAGTCTCACTGTTTGAAAGACTTCTGTGGACACTATACACTCACCGACATATTCTGTAGCCATCTACTACCACCTATGTTCATGGCATGAAATGGACCTTCAGGTATCGTTCTCTCTCCTGGGGTTTTTATGCTTGCAGAGACCCAGAGAAGAGCTACCATGTTAAGGGTGACTGAGAGCAAAGGCCTTGAGGACAGAGCCATGTGCCTTTAATCTGGGGTGCTGGGAGGAGGAGAGCAGGTAGGCATCAGAGGACATCCTCGGAGGAGCTGCCACTGGGGGTACACCTTGAAAAGTGAGCATTATAATTTTAATAATTTTTTGTGTAGTCACTGCATCAGTAATGCACATTATTGACAATATACAAAAAAGAAAGACTAAAAATACTTACTGTATGCTAAGGGCATTACTGTTACATTTTGGAGTATTCTCTTTCTTAAAAATTTATTTGTTTGGTACAGGGTCTTGCTACGCAACTCAAACTCATAGTGATCCTCCTGTCTCAGCCTCCCCAGTGCTGAGATTATAGGCATGTACCACCACATCCGGTTTCAGTGGCCAGCACAGCATGGGGTCGTTATAGAGTGTGGTACCAGGGATCGAACCCAGGTCCTTGCACTTGTGCTGGCCAGACAGGCACTTAGACTGCAGAGCTCTCTCCCCAGCCTAGGGGTACCTCCTTGTACTACTTTCCTATGTATTTAAATATGTAAGTACACACCAATTTAAAGTGTGACATGAGCACATAATTCATATCTTGGTTCTTCACTTGAAATCCCAAGTGTTGCCTGCTCCTAAACATGAGCTTATCCTATTGATAACCACATAATAGCAAACATGCCAAAAATATCCCTAATAAGTTCCATGTTTCAAAACATTTTGATTTTTCATCTGTGACTATTATACATGACCCACTTACATGTTTAGCAGGAAAAAAAAAAGATAAATGCCAATTATCCAGTTTGGGACTTTGACAAATGTTTTCCCTCCTTCCAGCCTTTCTGCTGCTAAACTTCTAAACCACCCTGTGCTCACACCCACAGTCTTCCAGCGAATTTCAGTTGCTCATCATATAAAATAGCCACCAGTGCTATTCTGGTTCCCCAAACCGCACCCTGCCTATACGTAAGCTTTTATTTCCTGCTGTTGTCATGTGACCAGTGATTGGGCCCAGCCTTTGGCGGTCCACCCCCTTCCTATTTTGAGCTCTTTGACCTCATTCGGGTCCTCTGTCTCCACTCCCACCCCTTGTCTAGATCTGTCAGAGCCGTCTGGCTTTCACTTCTTCGCTCTCTGATTTTGACTCACCCGAGGCAGTTTTGTGTGATGCTTTTCGCCTACGTGTGGAGCTCCTTGTGCCCACCCAATTCTTTGAAGATGCATTTGTAACTTGCTATTCTTTTTCTTAGAGAAGAGCCTCAAAGTATGTAAGTTTCAGGCCTCACAAAACTTGGATCTGCTTCTGAAACCCATGGTGAACACGCTTGTCCCTAAATCTTCCTTGATCTCCAAGGAACTTTATGCTGCTCTTAGCTCCAAAGTTAAATTCTTTGGGCTAGAATTTAACTAGCACTTGTGTTGCAATTGCCTAGGAGACCCTAGGTGGTGCGGACTCTTAGTATATTCATGCTCACAATAAATGCATGTTTGCTGAATGGTCTATGAAAGGTTCCCTTTTCCACTAGTACTACAAATGATTATAAACATTTTAGGAATTGTGTTATGTATGGCAGATGATAATTTCAGAAACAGCTAGGGTAGGGTTTCTAGTGCTACCTGTTCCTCTAGACCCTTACTGTGTCCCGCTCAGAGAGGAAGTCATTTGTACTGCCCTCTGTGGCTGCCAACAAATAGAGTGCGGGGAAATGAGATTAGGGCACAAAAAAGATGCTGTTACCTGTCCACCGGTGATGAGAAACTTAGAGCCATGGAGAGCAGCCACATGAAGCTGGTCCAGCTGCTGGCTTCCGCTAAGAACCCAGCAACATCAGCCACTAAGATGAGAGGCCTTCTGGCAAGTCCAGCCCTCAGGGTTCAAGCCACCCCAGCACCACTTAGTGGGGAGGGCAGCTATCTACACTGACTGCCACCCAGACTGCAGCTAGCTATCAAAATAAATGCTGTTTTAAGCCACTACATTCTGAAGTCCTATGTTCGAAAGCAGTGGTGAAGCCATGTACTGGAAACAACACATGCATCGTCTTGCCAAGGAAACAGACTCAGTAAAGGCAAGCAGCTTGCCCAAGCCCACCGACCCCGCACCTAGCCATCATCACCACTGCGTAAGCCATGTTGCCTCCACTGGGGTTTTGTTTTATATAAATGGAACAGGTCTCCCTCCTTCATCTCCAACAACCAACTGTGTTTCTGATGGCAGTGTCTGCTCCCAACACACCCGGCTGGATGCATCATGTTTTTCTGGCTTTACAGAAGGGACACACACACACACACACACACACACACACACACACACACACACACACACACACACTGAAATTTGCTTAAGGACACTATAAATGGTAGATGTCTGTCTTCATAAATCAATGTTTAAGCTTAAACCTTTCCTGCGCTGTCACTCGGAGGTATTTATTTGGGTCAGTTATTCGGGCTTTTAGTACTGCTTGGTTTTCCATTTCAACCATTGTGTGTGTGTTCATCCCTCCAGCGTCCACACTAAACTGCATGCTCCTGCAGCACAGGCTGGCAGTCGCATGTCTCCTTGGCACCCTTCTTAGCTCCTTGCGAGGTGCTCTGCACAGCCACTGCACTTGCCAGTGAGGAAATGTGAAAGTCCTACTCCGCATGCACAAAAGCTGTGTTTAGTGTTGCAGGAAGAAGACCACAGAAATGTGTAGAAGCACACCAGTTAAACCTGGCACAGAATCAGTAAGGGCTTTTGGCAAATCTTGGTGAGTTTTTCTTTTTTATTACCTAAAATATCTTTCCTTCTCTTTTAAAAAATATTTAGAAGTATCACAAGTGTAAAAAACTCAGTTAGGGGTTGCGGAGACAGCTCAGTGGCCTAAGCACCTGTCTGACAAATGCAAGGACCTGGGTTCTATCCTGAGTGCCACATGTTGTGCCAGTCCCAGAACCCTTAGTGCACCCTCAGCCACTGAAGCTGGGTGTGGTGGAACACGCCTGTCATCCCAGTGCTGGGGAGGCTGAGACAGGAGGATCACTATGAGTCCCAGCTGTGTATCGAGACCTTGTACCAAATAAATAAATAAATGATCGAAAAACAAAACAAACCAACTCAGTTATACCTTTCTAAAACCAGCTTTTAAAAAATTTGGCTTTTGTATTGGCCTACTCTTGTCTGCAGCATCAGAACCTTCTTTTGTGCAGTTTTGTTTTTCTGTTTTGTAGTTTAGCAGATGAGAAATTTGAATGAAAGCCTGATATTGATCTCACTCATTGCTTCAGGCTAGAGCTTCAGATTGAAACTGGATCGATGCGGATTTGAGGCTGTCTGGAACATTAAATAAGACCTTGTTAGATGGGTAGTTTTTTCTTTGCTGTATTTAATTTGGAGGGGCAGGGAGCAGGCAGAGTGGGAGGAAGTGGGGTATACTTCAGCCATTGCTGGGGGGAGTCTTAGTCCATGTCCCCTTGATGTCCTCTGTGCCATGCTTCTAGCCCAGGTGACAAATTGGATGGCACCAGTTATGGCCATCCACCCAGAATCCTCTTGCCTCTGCCTTGTCTAGGTTCTATCTATATTTACTTTATTTTAAAAAATTTATTTATTTGATACAGGTTTTGCTACACATCTCAGACTCCTAGTGACCCTCCTGTCTCAGCCTCCCCAGTGCTAGGATTACAGGTGTCCACCACCACATCTGGCATGCAGTACTAGGGTTTGAAGTTGGGTCCTTGCACTTACCAGGCAGGCACTTAGACCACCAAGCTATCTCCTGAGGTTCTGTCTTTCTCTTTTTTTAGTACCAGGTCTACAGGGTCTCACTACACAGATCAGACTCCTAGTGACCCTCCTGTTTCCAGCCTCCCAAACGCTACACATAGCACCATACTTAGTCTCCATTGCCATCTCAGTGTACCCTGGGGGCGGGGTGGGCATGGTATACTAGGGAACAAGCTTCTATCTTTAAAATGTCCTCTTCAAAGCCACTGAAAATTCTGGAGGGAAGGAACTGTGACACTTTCAGGGTCTTCCACAGGATGAGGTATGTCTTTATTGAACCAATTCCCATTTACTGAGCACCTACTACTTGCCAGGCACAGGGCTGAGAAATGGAACCATGGCACCCTTGTGAAAGAACTTAGAGCCCCACCTATCAGCTACCAGACATCGTGTTCTATGAAAGATAGGGGGCTGAACAGAGCTGTCAGAATGGGTTCCTGTCTGACACGAATATTCTCCTAGCAACAGTGCCTTATAGTTTGGCTGAATATGGATCTTATAGCATTCCACATTAATAAGTAGTTTCTCAATATAAACTGCTTAATGTGGAAGATCCTTAATGTTGGCATGTCCCATAAGCGTAATGCTAATTTTGAAACAAAACGTAGGCACTGGCACTAAAAAAAAAGGAGATAAAAATATCACAGTGTAGAGGTAGGAGCACTGAGACTCCTCATTTTATAGAAATACAGGCCCACGGCTGTAAATGATTTCACTCCATTGGGGTCCACAGGTCATGTACACACGTTTGCTTATCCAGCATTCATAAGTGAGGGTGGTCTCCTGGGCAGACAGGGGCAGTGTGAATGCACAATAAATACAACTCAGCAGCTGCCTTCAAGGAATGTGAATTAGAGACCATGGCAATGAAAAAAGAAGAAAATAACAATAGCTCATTATTCTACTGTCTTCTGGGTTTCACTTTATGAAATAAACCTTGTGGGTTGATGTATCTTTCAGTTTTAACTTCAACTTTGTCTTACAATTACAGGGCTGTGCTGATTCCTTTGGTTTGCTTTTTGCCAAGGACAGATGCACCTTGAGTTATGATGTTGCTATGTCTCATTTAAAACACTCTAGAGGCTGGGGAGATAGCTCAGTGGTCTAAATGTCTGCCTGGCAAGTGCCAGGACCTGGGTTTGATTCCTGGTACTGCATGCTGTGCTGGCCACCAAAACTGGGCATGGTGGCTCACACCTGTAATCCCAGCAATGGGGAGCATGAGACAGGAGGATCACTACAAGTCCCAGATATGTAGCGAGACCCTATATCAAATAAATAAATATTTAAAAAAATATTAAAACATTCTAACTAAAGAAGCATATAATCTACCCAAACTACCACATATCAAAGCTTAGCCTAACTTACCTCAAATACACCCAGAACACTTATATCAGGCTACTTATGGGTAAAATCATCTACTCCTCAATGTACCTTAAAGTATTGAATATCTGTTATAATTTATCCAATATTGCAAGTACAGGATGGCTGTATGGGTAGGCTTTCACACTGTGATAGAGTAAGAAAAAAAAAAAAAGGAAAAAAATTGAATTATTATAAATGAGGAACCATCTGTGTGTGTTTCACAGCCCTTCACTTCTAATTTCCATTATTCTCAGCAGCTAAGTTTGGAATTTTGATATTAATCTGGATTTCGGCAGCACCTTAATGGGTGTTTCCCCCATGTATATTTAGTTTCCTGAGTTAGGCTTACCTCTTCTCCCATTATTTTGACTTTTGGAAAGTGTTTTATTTTATTTGACAGAGGGCCTTTGATTTCTTTTCTCTGTTTCTAATTTAAGTGATTTGGATGGTCTAAAGTCTGTTTTCTTTCTGTTAGTAGTTACTTTCACATTATTCCAGAATATATTTAAGCCAATGTTTTAAAGCTGCAGCTAATAAGCTTGGTGATGAGCTAAATGAAGCATGAAGATATAAGATCACACAAGGTGTGATCTAAAAACACCATGAATGCTTCATAAAAATTCTTATGGTAAAAAACCCATTGCTGTTAAGTCCCCTCAAAATACTTCCACTCTCTTTGAGCACACTTATTCCATTATCGTCACCTTCCAAGGAAGTTCTGGAAAGCCTTTTTCATGAGTATCTTTCGTGGTGCTGTGGTGGCCGCCTCCATGTCCTGAACTGCCTGCAAACGTTTACCTCTAGTTATCAGTTCGAGTTTATGGAAGAGACAGAAATTATGCTGCCAGATCTGAAAATAAGGTGGACCATGTCATACCACCACATTTTTAGGAGCCTGCCTTTCTGTGTGATCACTCTCAGCCTTAGAGTTACAGTATTTTTTTCCTACTTTGTAGAGAAATGAAAGAAAGACTTTTGCGGGTGTCTGTGACAACCTGTGTTGCACTGTGATACATTTTTCAAAATGTAAACATTATCTCTTTTTGGAGATCACATCTTGTACTTTAAACACATTTAATTAATGAAAATTAAGACCCTAGTTTTCTTAAAGAATCTGAAATTTCATTTACCCAAGTGGTCATCAGCCAGGGGACACTTGGCACTACCTAGGAGCGGGTTTGGTTGCCACAGCCTAGGGAAGGTGGCACTGCTGTCACTCTGTGGGCAGAGGCCTACACCAGGACAGCTCCCTCAACAAAGGAGCACCTGAGGGCCACTAGGAAGATAACAATGTAAAAAGTATTAATTATTGAAACTGTTCTATAAATCAGCATTGAAAATAAAAGGCAGGTATATAGCTACATTCTCTTAATTCAGTGAATAGAGGCATCTGCTCTAATAGTGTTTGTGAATAGAATATCATGTCTGCACCTTGTACAACAAATAGCCACTACGAAAACAATATGCAATGTATTAATTATTGAATCTGTCCTACTAATTTGATTTGAAACTGTCTCATTGCTATTTGTTCTTCAATAAAATTGTGGGGAAAAAAACCCAACGGAGCTCCTGGCCAAATGTGCCTGTAGCCCAGAAACTGGGATGCTCTGGTTATATCAGTAATGTTTAAGAGTAAAGATTTAGCTGGGTTTGTGGTTTCAGAGGGTTTAGTCCATGGTCTCTTGTGCCAAGGCAAGAAAGGCACAGCAGAAAGCATGGCAGCGAGCATCTGCTCACCCCAGGGCTGAGGAGAGCTGGAGGAGTAGGGCAGGAGCTGGGGGAAGGGCAGAGTCCTCTGGGCCAGGCCCAGTGACGTGCCTTCACCCAGTCAGGGTTTTGCTAGCACATCTAGCTCTGACTTCATCTGTGGATGAACTCCCTGATGAGTATGACACTTCATGCTTTAGCCACTTTCCAAACACGAGAGAGTTTGGGGAGACATGCAAATATAAACCACTACACTGCTTTATGCTTTCTCTCCCCCCCCCCCCGCCCCATACCAGTGATTGAACTCAGGACCTTGCGCTTGCCAGGCAAGCACTTACTCTACTGAGCTCTCTCCACAGCCCTATGCTTTCACTTGGTTACACCTGCTCAGTAACTTTTACCATCAGAAGTTTTATCCCTCTGCTTTCAAAACTGACAGCACATTTTGTTTTAAAATTAACAACAGAAAAAGAGGCACACACTATTTTTTTTGTTGCTTCCTCCTTATCTTTCTCGATTGGTTTTATCTAAAAACATATGAACTCCATAGATAACGTCTGTCTTTCCATAATCTCTGTGCTGTTGCCTACAACCCCCTCTGAGGCATATCCTATAGGAATACAGGTGTTACTCAGGGTGCCAAACATAAGGGACACTATTCCTGACACCTGTCGACAAACTCAGATGGAAGTGAGATGGAGGGAAGGGTTCTCCACGTGTCTCCCGAGTCACGGGGCTTCCCGAGTTCTACAGGACTCTGCAGCCACCCCGACCGGGGCAAACATTCCTGCCACCCGAAACAGGCTGTCGCTGCGGGGGCTCTGAGGCCATCCCCAGGCAGAGCAGCTCAGGCTGCACCGCAACACATTAGACTAATTGTTTCTCATTCAAGTAAAGAGTAAATATAGTATAGAAACATAGAACCAGCTTGTTATTAAATTATTATTTTCATTTTACATCTCTTTTCAATATTTGTTATTAGCAATAATTATTTAATTAACTGTGCTTTAGAATAGCAATTCTCAATCATAGCTGCACATTAGAATCACCTGGGGACCCACTTAAAACTACTTTTGGGGAACCCACACTAGACCAATTAAATCAGTATATCTGGGCATAACAACGGGGCCATGGTGCTCTTAGAAGCTTCCCAGAGATTCTAACAAGCAAGCACATTTGAGAATGTGTGCTTGGTGATTTTATCACTCATTGCTAATTCATTGGTATCAGATCTCCTCTGTTCTGGTTTTTAAAACATCATTTCAAAGTGTAGCTATGCGTGGTGGTAAATACTTGCAATCCAGCATCGAGGGACATGGAGACAGGAAGATCAAATAATCAAGTCTTGCCTGTCCACCTCAACCAGACCCTGACTTAAAATAAAATGTAAAAGGTGGCAGTTCCCAGCTCTGGAAGTGAATGCAAAATCTGCTCTCTTAATGATTTCAAAATGTACACTTCCAGGCAGTTAACTGCAGTCATGGGGTGTGTGACCATTTCCACTGTCCACCTGCACAACTCTTTCCATGTTGGAAAACTGGAACTGTGCACCCTGCAACCTCCTTCCATCTTGGCAACCGCCATTCCTCATTCTGTCTCTGTGGATCTTCCCAGGCTCCTGCTGCAAGTGGCGTATCACACAATACAATTTTACTCAGCCTTAAATGGGAAGGAGATTCTGAAACTTGCACTGCACAGCGTGGATGAGCTTACAAGACACTGGGCTAAATCAAATGTGCCTGTTGCAGGGGATTCGCTTCTCTGTTCTCTCCCATTTTCTACTCTCTCTTGGGAATCCTCTTCTGATTCTGATAGTCCTGGACACATTTTCGGGTACAGCTGTTAGTCATCTCTGCCCATGAATGAGAACTCAGTTACTGCGCTCAGATTCTGATTTATCTATACTGTCTGTGGTTGGCACGGTGTAGTCACTGCTCCCTGTCTTCGTGTGCTTGTATGTGATCATGCTAACTGATTTCTGCCAGATGTGTTTACTATATTATCTCTGTCCTTAAAGCTGAGCAATGCATAGACTTGTACCTGAAAGCAGGTTCCTCTTGTTCTATATGACCATTACTGAGCCCCTGTGGTATTCAGGCACACTTTTTTCTTTGTCTCAAAAGAGTTTTCTTCTATTACTTCTTCCACTGTGCTCTTGGGCTTGCCTGGTCATCATTCTCTGGAATGGCCATCCCATGTATTGGGGATTGTAAAGGCTCTCAAATTGCTTATAGGTTAGGCTCACCTGGAAATCTCTGAACCGGCCAAATCCTGTGTCAGGTGCAGTCTAATTGAACCCATACCCTGCAGGGTGCAACTTGGGTATTAGGAGTGTTGATATCTCCCCAAGTGATTCCAGTGTGAGGGGAAACTCAGGCGCTGCAGAGGGGCTGGCCTTCCTGGCACTGTGTCCCTAATGCCACTTTTCCTTTGTGATCTTCAGAGGTGTGCCCTTGAGCGCTGCAAGGTCAGTGGGCAAAGGACTCAGCTTGGCTTGAGTTTCCCCCGTGTGTGCCCTGGATCACCTAACTTTACAACCATTTCTTTGTATTTCTTTTGAATAGTCCAAATTCTAACCTAGTTTGTTACTTGGATTAAAAAAATTCTGTTAATTCCTTCTTTAGTGGCCTTTGTTTCTTACTAGGGTGCCTTACTTTTTGCCTTAATAACAATAGTTCTAGAAGTTGGTTTTTCTTTGGAATCACTGAACTCTGGAGTCCAGAGGGCATGAGAGTGTTCCATATGTTCTAGGTCATGACCATGTGTGAGAAAAATTTAAAATGACTGTCTTCATTAATGAGAGAGAGAGAGAGAGAGAGAGAGAGAGAGAGAGAGAGAGAGAGAGAGAATAGCTGTCTGCATGCTTTGGCACATGTTATCACTTTCAGGGCTTCTTAACCCTCTTCAGGGTTGCTGGTTTAGTGTATATGAAGCCAAACCCTATAATTTGCATTTCTAACAACTTCCAAGTTGCTGCTGATATTGCTGGTTTGGAGACTGTTGAACAGTTGACTAAAATAATTGGGCTCCTTCAATAACTCCTCCTCCATGAGCACAATGGCACATGGGCTTTATCACAATGTGGCATTTATGTGGTGTGTGTGTTACACACATGAGCAGAATTATAAGTCATGATACTAAGACACCACGAGAAGTCAGATCCAACTGGTCTTTTGGAGTGCTGTTTAGCAAAAGTGAAAATGTGTAAAGCAAGACTTGTTTTAGAAAAGAAAGATAAAAACGGGGAGGGGAAAAAGCCCCCATATGGTTTGAATGTCTCCTCCCAAAACATGAAAAAATGCTGTTTGTACTAGGAATTGAGCCCAGGACCTTCAACTACATTTCCAGCTTCTTTTATATTTTATTGGGCTGTAGTCTCCGTGAGTTGCTAAGTTGCCCAGGTTGTGTTTGAACTTGTAAACCTCCAGCCTCAGCTTCTCAGAGTGCTGAGAGGATTGGCTTGCAGTGCTGTCCCTGGTTTGTGGTATCACTGCCACTGTGACAGCTGAAGAGGTGGAACAGCTTGCCAGGAATGATACTGTAGCCTCAGGAATGGGGTCCAGATCAGAAGAAGGCTGAGCTCAGCTAGGAGTCTTCTGTCCAGCTCTGCTCACTTGCCTCTGCACATTGTGATGGAGCGTGAAGCCCTCTCCAGAAGCAGGTCCTCCATTCTCACTTCCCACACTGTGAGCCGGATTATCTCCTAGTGTTTATTACCTCCACAATCTGTAGTTTTTGCTCTTCACACCAAAAAACAGACAAAGGCAAGGTCACATGTCCCACAGAATGTGTCTACCAAGTAAGCTCCACAGCAGAACCCTCTCCTGGCTTTGCTTGCTGATGCCTTCAGTGGGTGCGGATGGGGAGAGCGGTGAACCCCAAGTGATAGAGACATAGTAAGAGCATTGCTGTGTGGATGAAGGAACATGGTAGCTCCCTGCAGTGAGCTACAGAAATGCCTCTTTTGCACCGGTGGCGTCTTTGTGTAACAGGAAGTTGAGAGCCTCTTAAACCTTTTGCATACTGTAAGGGTCTTTGTATTTAAGATGCCAGATCGCCTTGGCACATGACTATGTACTGCTGTGGTTGCAAGTTTTAATTTCACTGTGGCATCTGCACTTTAATGTAGGGTTTGATCCACTCCCTGTGACTACCTCTCATAGTCTGTAGGCAGAATGGCCACTTACAATACATTAAGAACATAAGTACAAGATTCTACTTTTTTGTGCACTAACTTTTTAGATGGTACTGGCTCTGACTTCTCAGTGTGGACCCTCGTTGTGAATGCAGAAAGCTTCCCCATCCTGTTGAGCTCAGCCATTCCCGCCAGAACCCTGTGCTTTTCTCAGATTGCCAGCCCAGGTAGGTCTTCTCAGATTCTCTGTGTGGTCTCCTTTAGATCTCGGTTTCTCCTTTCCTAGAGTGGACTTGAAGTAGCCTGGGGGTGGAGAGAAGACTCCCATTTCAGAGGCTCCTGTGTCAGGAAGCTGTGCCTCTCATTGAAAAGCCAATGACTGTATGTGGAAGGCAAATGTCATCCTGGACCCACTCCACATTTGCGGCAGTGAAGTTCAAGGTACCAGAAGCGGGTCGGGTCTCACCCCCCTGGGTCTCCTTCACTCCGATGGCCTTGGCAGTGGTGGGAGCCATGTAATGACTGTCCTTCTGTCTGTCCTCAGTTCCATCCCTCATCTGTCCTTGGTGGGAGTCCCCATCTTTCTCCATCAGTGTGCTGTCCCATAGCAGGCTGGAAGCGGAGGTATTTATTAGGGTCTCCAGGCATTTAGTGTGGGGCTCAGGTATGTGTTTAAAGTTTTGCAAAAGATGTGACACGTGTTAGAGGGGTTATTTCCCACTATTTTAGTGAAGAGGTAGATATAAACAACACACAAGGGCTGGGGAGATAGCAGGCACAAGGGTGTGAGTTTGATCCCTGGCACCACATGCCATGCCAACCCTGGGAGCCATTCCGGCCACTGAAACTGGGAGTGGTGATGCAGGCCTGTAAGGCCAGCACTGGGGAGGCTGGGATGGGAAGATCACTAAGAATCTGGCTGCATAGCAAGACCCTGTACCAAATTAAGAAATTATAACAAAAAAAACCCACCACCCAAGCAAACAGGCATGTTTATACTGCCATATATATATATATATATATATATATATATATATATATATATATATATATATATATATATATATATATTTTTTTTTTTTTTTTTTTTTTTTTTTTTATTGGCACACAGTGCAGTTTGTGGACTCCTGGAATTGGTGTTCTTCTCTGACTTCAGAGAGTCAAAACCCTCTCCAAGGTTTCTGATTTATAATTTTATGCAGGATCTTGTTTATTTTTACATTCTATTTGTCATACCTGTGGAAGAGTGTCAGCCATGTGTCTTCGAACTGAAATCTTTCCAGGAATCTCCAGTGTTTGATTTTATGTTCACATTTCATAATGAAGACCCTTAATGTTCTTTAACTCCTCATTGATATTTAGACTCAATAAATAAATCACAACACGAGAAAGCCGAGGTTTCAATTTTATTTTTGGAGAATTCTCTTCTAATACTTATTTAATATCACAAAGTTACTCTTCTCCAGGGATAACTAGATTTATGTGAATTTTCAATTTTATGGCTTTATATGAATCTCTTTCCATTTTTTTAGGTGCTGCAAAAATATTTTTATGCCTGTGGGTAGAGAAAAAGAAAAGTTTCTTTTCAGATTCTGAAACTTAGGTAATACCAGCACTTGAGTCCCACTTGAGGACTAATGAGAGCTGAAAATCTCCCTTTCCAGGTCCTATCTTTAATAAATTCTGAACAGATGAAGATATGAGATGTTCCCTGGGTGGAAATTCAAGTGTGAAATATAAAATTGGTGTTCTATTCTTGATGACACAGATATTTCAGAATTATAAGTTATTGCTTCTAGATTGTCAGAATCAATCATGGAATCAAAGAAAGAAATAGCTGACAATAGTATCTGATCGATTGATTTGGTAGTTCATTTCTTTTAAGATAAAATTATGGAGTGTTTTTGATATGTCAGGCTGTGTTTTTAGCACTCCAAGCACAAAACCCAACACATGATACCTGTGATGATGTTCACAGTCTACTAAGAAGGATAGAAAAGCTGACCATTAATTACCACTGAGTCACATAAATGCTACCGTGGAATGGACCACAAAGCATGGAGAGTGAACTCCACCCTGCGCTGTGTAGGGGACAAGCAGGAGTTTCTTCCCAGGAGTTCACTGTGCATTAAAATGAGCAGGATTTTCCATTCAGACAGGAAGGAGATGGCAGAAAATGCCAAGTTGGTCAGTTCACAGGGACTTCAGGGAACTGCATGTAGGGGATTCTTGGCCTTTCCATCCTTAGTATTAGCATCTGTCACTTATTTCAGCCAGCACCAATAGCTCTGGTCTGGATTAACTTTTGCTAAGGTTCAGTTTTGACTCATACACCTATGCAGAGAGGATTTGCTCCCATTGCAACCATTTCAGCACCTAGGACAGCGTCCAACACCTGAATTGGCTGGATCTATATTGAGTAGATTCATTAGCTACTGAATGAATACAGCCAAGCTCTCAGGGTGTTGGTGTGGTTTCAATGCTCTGTGTTCAGACTGGAAAATGATGGTTCAGTGCTATCATTCCTTTGTGAAAATAATGGCAGAAAAATATCGGTGATGAAAGCAAATAAAAGTATTGCAGGCAGACACCTCAGGAAGCAGCTCCTTTACTGACTGCTACAGGAGTTTTCCATAGTTCCTGTTTTCTCTTCCTTTCATATCTACACACACATGCACACACAAGAACACATGCAATCGCATGTGCGCGGGCATGCGCACACATACATACACACACACACACACACACACACACACACAGAGGAATGACCAACTTTTTGACTATAAGTGGAATCCATCCTTTTCTCCTACCTCCACCACTGCCATCATGGCTGAATAACCATTACTGTATCAACAGGCAGTCACACACGAGTCACAGGTGCTGTGCTTTCTGCCTGGTCCCTGTGCTTCTTTCTGCCTATGAGTCCCAGCAACTCTTCTCTGCCAGCAACCAGCAAGCCTTCCTCAAACACAGCGCAGCCTGACCTCTGCTCCCTCAGAGCCTTCCAGAAGCTCCTCATTGTAACATCTCACCTCTACCCTGGCCCAGGAGCCATAGATGGCCAGGCCTTGCATCCCTCTGCTCCAACTCTCCCTGCCTTCCCTGCGCCTTGCTCATAGGACACCAGCTCTTCCAGCCCCTCCCTCCTTAGGGCTTTGGCCCTTGTGTTTGTCTCTGCTTATATTGCTCCTACACTTGTTGTAGACCTCTGCTTTGATGTTACCTTGGTGAAGAGGCTGACATTTATGCCCACATGCAATAGCACCCCTTGTTATCCTAAGATGTATGTTTACATTTCTGCTTTTGGTGCCAGGGAGGGGACCCAGGGCCTTGGGCTTGCTAGACATGTACAATGTTACTCAGCCAGGTCCATGTGATTTTTTTAGCAAACCATCCTTCTTTCATTCTGCTATAGATGTCATGATACCATTATTTATGATTTAGTAATGATTCTTGACTAAAATGACTGGTTTTGTTAGAGTGCAGTTTTGCACTTGGAGATGCCCAGAGTCCACAGGAATTGCCCTGCAGAGCTTCTCTGAGGGGGCTGCAGTGCACCCTGAGGCATTGCACACAAGCTTCCACGGGACATGTTTAAGCCACAGGAACTTCCCCTTTAAGTGATGATTTGTACATCAAATATGGAGCTTTCTTCCACAGTCAGTATTCTGGGTTATACATAGAGACACGGGTACACAGAGATTAAGCAACTGCTTCAAGTCTTTCATTAAGCTGGCAAAGTTGACATTTGAATGGAGTCAGTTGTAGCTGGCTCTTGGGTGTTTGTAGGACTCCCTATTGCTCAGCCTGTGTGGGACAGGGACCCCGAGACGCTCCCTCACCATCTGCCCACTGCACACTGCAAACTCAGATTCTCTCACTTGTGCTAATACTGCTCATGGCATCACACAGAGGATCTGTCTTGGTTTCTTCCCTGAAAATCTGCTCTCTGCATTTTGGGGTCTCCTTTGAGCAGACTGGGAAATGTAAGGAAAGGCACTCACTTGCCATAGAAATCAGCCTTAAGTGGGGCAGAAAGCTTGAAGACCTCTCCGGAGTGAATGATTTTGTAGATTATTGATTTGGGCAGCAGTTTATTTAAACATTAAAACCTTGAATGAAGTAACTTAGCCTGCAGAAAAATGTGTCAAATACAGTACTTGTTACAGCTAGTTTCTCAGCCTCTGAGGACTTTGTAAACTGTCCAGATATATTTATTTAAATTTTTTTTCAAGTTAAAAAAAAAAGATGGATTGGAAGAAGAAGAGTAGCATGTCTCCAGAAATCATAAATTCCTCTAAAAAGGAAACTTTGGAAAGACTTTGGTTTCTTTTGTCTTTTTGCCCCACCCCCACCGCAGAATATTGTCTACCTTTTGTAAAACATTGGAAATTATTGGTTAGATTCTTAAGAGCTAGAAAAGGGCTCCTTTTTCCTTGAGCCCTTCATGCCCTTTACCTTTCTCCCTTACAGGTGTTTGTGCTGCCCCTGAGGAAACTGGAAACATTAACACTCTGGCATAATTATATATCAGTTTAAAAGCTGAAGAAAAACATGGATAGCTCTTCCCTCTAGCTTCACAAAGCAGCAATAATAAAACTATTCCTGCTATGTGAATAGTTGTGTGTAGTTGTACAGCCATGCTGTTATCATGGGATCTTAAATGCCCTCCAAACGCTTGAGTGTTGAAAGTGGGGCTTCCAACTTGGGGTGTCATTGGGAGGTGGTGGAACTTGGCAGACTTTGGCCGAGTGGGAGGAAGGGAGGTTGCTGAGGTGTGGGGTTGGAGGAGATATTGCGCCTGCATTTCCTAGCCACGTGAAATGGACAGGCCTCCACTTTCACCTGCTCCTGCCATGATGTGCAGGGACAGCAAGGCCCAAGGCCACAGGGCCTAACCTTTGAAATGGGAGCCCATATGGCTTTGTTCATCTTGGGTATCTTGTCAACATGAAGGAGAGCTGGTTAACAGCCTGGGCGTTTCCTTTGGATTGCACTAGTGAATTCCTCACTGTCTCCATGATTTAACCTTGGCTCAACAGCTGGTGTGCAGAGGTCCCAAGAGCCTGGGCCAGCATGACTTAGTGGTCAGGATAGTGGGCGGGGCTTCATGCCAATTGGAGGTCTCCTGAATCCTTCAGTAAATCATTGTGCCAATCTTTCTGTCTTAACTCATTTGTGCTAGAAATGGCATCGCTGGAAAAGAATCCTATTCAGAATTATCCGTGTTTAATTCCCCAAGTACTGGGAAGAAGTAGAGCATCAGAAAGGAGGACAATGGGAGACTGAGTAGAAGCATTTGGTCACCGATCTCACGGTGGTGGTCTTTTGTTAGTTGTTTTTTTTTTTTTTTTTTTTTTTTGTACAGGGTCTCACCATGCAGCCCACATTCATAGTGATCTTCCTGCTTTCTGCCTCCCTAGTGCTGGGATTACAGGCACACACCACCACGCCCAGACTCCATTGCCGACTCAGTGCACCTGAAGACAGGGCTTACGCGGCACGTGGAACCAGGGATTGAACCCTGGTCCTTCTGCTTGCCTAATCACAGTGATGGTCTTGATGCTCCAGGGAGCAATCTTTCTTTCTTTTTTAGTGATGGGTATTGAATTACATTTATATATTTGGATATATTGAACTATCCTTGCATCCCTGAGAAGAATCCTACCTGGTCATGGTGTGTAATCTTCTTGATGATTTGTTGTATTCTATTTGGCAGGATTTTATTGAGGATTTTTACATGTATGTTCATGAGAAAGATTGATTAGTCTGTAGTTCTCTTTTTTAGTTGTGTTTTTCCCTGGTGTTGGGATCAGTATAATACTTGCCTTCCTAAGGCTTCACACTAGGGTACATCTCAAGCCCTTTATAAAGAGATTTTTATTTTATAGCAGGATCTTGCTATGTTGTCAAATTGCCCAGGGTGGGCTTGCACTTGTGATCTTTCTGTCCCAGCCTCCCTGAGGCCTGAGATGACAGACCTGGACCACTATACCTGGACAGTGAGCGTATTTAGCTGAGAAGCTCCTGTAGCATATTGTATTTAGTCCAAACTAGACCCTTAGTAAGAAAGAAAACATGAGCCAAACAAAAAGCGTTAAATTGACAAGATTGACTCACAGTGCTCTGTATGTAGCATGAGCTTCAGCAGGTCAGGAGCGAGAAGTTCCTTCTCTCTCTTGAGATGCTGAGAACCTTTGGTAGATAGACCCAGAACATAGGATCAATTGTGTAAAATAGAAAACCATCCACACTTCCATTTTTCTTTTTGGTACCAAGAATCGAACTTGGGACCTTGCACTTATCAGGTGGGTGTTGCGCACCCAGCTACAGCCCCACACTCTCACTTCTTACATTTCCTACGAGTCAAGTTTCTACATTAGCCTCTGATAGCAAGCCTTGATGTTTTTCCTTTTCATACTCTCCAGCACATGTTCCTGACGTAAAAATACTTCACTGTTAGACTCCTTCCCCCCTCATCAAATGAGCCCTGAACATTTCGTCAGATGCTGAGGATGTGGCTCAGTGGTAGCATTTGTGCTTGGTGTGCAAGACCACAAATTCAACCAACATTAAAAAATAAATAAAAAGTTAATAATAAAAGAAAGTTTGAAATTTTAAAGCAATATTTGGGAATAAACATAAAATTTGGTAAAGTGTGAATAAATCTATGTTTTAGTTAATAATGTCTAATGTTGTTTCTTAGTTTTAATAAAAAGATTGTGCTTGCACAATATATTAATGTCAAGAGAAATTGATAAACACCATACAGGAACTCTTTATATTAGCTTCTTTGTATCTAAATTTATTTTAAATTAAACATTCACTTAAAGATGAAATTTGAGATATTCTGATCCATTCCTATTTTATATAGGATGAAAATGAATTCCAGAGAAAAAAATTACTACAAATCTGGTTTCCTGACCCACATAGTTTGGTGATACATTTGAAGATGAATTTGGAAACTTTAATTTAGAGGTTAACCAATGAACTGTTTTATAAAACAAAGCCTGAGCTTTTGAGTTTGTGTCTCATGGAGGCCCAGAAACCTTATTATCCACGTGAGTCTGGAGTGGGCTATGAATACTTGATACACACGCTTCTTTGGCTGCTGTAATGCAAACCCAGCTGGTTTGAATGTCCCTCAGTTCAGCTGTGGCTTGGGAATGAGAGCGCTCTGAGTGGGGTGTCAGTGGGTTATCAGTGGGGTCTCAGGAGTGTAGGCCTTCAAAAGGGAATGCCTGTACCTTGGCCCCAGATACCATGGCACTCTTCTTGACTATACCTTGCCTGCCTGTTCCCTGGGTTTGGAGCTCAGCCTGGTCAGGAAAACCTCTCTTCGTTTGCTGGGCTGTGTGTCTCGTCTTCTGTTGCTCTGCTGGTCCCCTCCGCCTGGCCACGGGCTCGCCTGCAGCCTCGGCTCCGCGCCCCGGCTTTGGCATCCCACCTTTCTCTCCTGGCTTTGAGCACCCTGACTTTTCTGCCCATCAGTGGCCTTCCTTTTCCACCTGGCCTCGACAGCTTGCCTCAGCCTGTCCTACAACGCTTATTGGCTCCTGCCTAGTGAACTGCCATAAATAGCACGTGCAGTGTTTTGGGGCAAGTCTGTCGTCTCAGTGAGAATCTAAGCTGCTCTGTCCTGAAGGAAAGAGGTGATAACCCACTTGTTTTCTGGAACTACCATCTTCCCAGGTTGGGAAGCAGCACAGCTAGTGGCCTAGAAGCTGCTTCAGCCACAGCGATCCTCTCAGATCTTTCTTCATCGTCAGTAGTTAAACATGGCCCCATTTTAATTTGATTCTGTTTGAAAAGAAGCCCAACGCTGAGAAAAAGGAGCTGGCCTAGAGTTGGACAGTGCTGCCTGGAAACTCAGCTCACCATTCCTTTTTAAAATTTTTATTTTATGAAGAAATAAAAACAAATTTTCACAATTAAGAGGATAATAACAGTTATTACACGGTGTATCATTCATTATCTTCAAAGTAGTTACACAGAACCAGACATAAACCTGAAAAGATTCTTGTTTTAAAATTTATTTATTTACTTACTTACTGACTTAGTACAGGGTCTCACTATGCAGCTCGGACTCCTAGTGGTCCTCCTCTCTCAGCCTTCCTAGTGTTGGTATTGCAGACGAGCACCACCACACCCTGGGTTCTCGGGCTAGCACAGCATGCTGTACTGGGGCTCAAACTCTGGTCCTTGCGCTTGCTAGGCAGGTGCTTAGTCAACTGAGCTATCTCCTCAACCCCCCCCCACCCAAAGATTCTTGCAAGAAAGAAAAAGAAACAAACAAAGTAATTATACAAATTTTCCTCTCTGAGTCTCGAGTTCTCATGGACGAGACAGGAAGCAGCCCCAGCCATTTCCTGATGGATGACGGAATTGTCATGTAACAGTGTGGCCTACCTACTGTGTTTTACAGATGAAGAAATCCCTGAGGTCCCAGGAAAGACAATTATCTTAGCAGGGTATGGGATTACGGATGGATGGGAGCACACTTGCCAAATAAACCAAAGACTCTTCCAGGACACCCTCCACTTCTAACTTGTGTTAATTCAGCCTGAAGATTCTAGATGTGGCCAAACCTTTAACAGAGCAGGAGGGGAATTTTATTTCAAACCAGAGTATATACACTTCCACTGGATATAAATACACCCAGATGTTACTTTCTGAGACATGAAAGTGGGAGTGCCTGCATTCCGGGTGATGGCATTGTAGGTGACTTCATTCTTTTCTTATTATTTTCTTTTCTCTTCAAAGAATGTATTACTTGGACAATCAGAGAAAATGCAAGGTAACCACATGCAATATAACAATCCCTGTTTATTTCCTATCATCTTTATTTGAAATCCTGTATCTTTTTAACGTTCTCTTTAAAAGAAAAAAGACAAAGAACGTGATGTGTAGAAATGATGGTAGCGAGGACGGAAGGAGTGAGTCCTCATCCTTTCATTGAACATGCGCGGACCGCCAGACACATATGGACCCTGGCGTTAAGAATTGTCAGAGGTAAAAGCAGGCCATAAACAGTCTTGGTCTCAGATAATTTGGAGTCCAGTAGGGGGTATATATGCGGCCCTACAGGACACTGTTTTAAAGGGTTACTCAAAACCCCCTCACAGGGTTTGAAGGTGCTCAAATTTAATATGGATATAGTGGAATAAGTTAACCCCGAAGAAGTGACTAAGTGAAGAATTTCAGTGCATTCCTTCTATAAGAAAAATATTTAACAGAAAACAGGCCCCAGTATCTCTCCTGATATAAACCTTCCAGTGGTTACTCAGTTTAGTTAGGAGGGAAGCCTCTTAGCAGAGCTGTATCATCAGTGTTCTTATCCAAAGCACTGTCCTCTGCCACTACTTTTGCCACATCCTGGGCCTACCATCCCAGGGTAAAGGTTTTGCTTCAGAAATCCTCTTGCTTCTGAGAAGGTTATTCAGATTCCCTCAGAATTTACCCTGAAACCCACAGTTTGCAGATCCTTTGTCAGTGTCAGCCATGTGGATGAGTCGCGGCCATTGCTTGACCAATTTGCTCTCTGTGAAAGCCTGAGAGAATGTTTTCTCTCCATGTGACTCTCCTTAGGCACTCTCTACATTGTCCATCACTTTCCTCTGTGGCCCCAGCACCTCCATCCTGGGCTCCTTCTTCTGCCCCCTATGAAGGCTCTGGCTGCACTTGTGCAGTCATGCCCAGGAAAGAGAAGGAGAAACTGGCAGTGGTGGATCTGAGTCTCCTGGTTGTAGATTCAAATCTTGTTTCTGCTCCTTCTTAGAAGGTTATTCAGGGCATTTACATCTGTCTTTGAACTTTATTTTCTCCCTTAAAAACTATGTGTAAGAATGCCTAGCTCTGCCCTGTTTGTATGAATTAAACATCTGGAAGATTTCTCCTTGATCAGAAAATTTGGGACATCACTTAGTTACAAAAAAAAAAAAAATAATAAAGAATATAAATGAAGGACCATTTTGTATCTGTATATAAAAAATAGGGTAGATATGTAACTACTTTCTGTTAATTCAATGAATAGAAAGCTTTGTACTAATAATGCTTGGACAGGATATCATATCTGCACCTTGTACTATGAATAACTACTATGAAGACAACAATATGCAATGTATTAATTATTGTTACTGTCCTACTAACCTGTTTTGAAACTGTCTCATTGCTATTTGTTTCTCAATAAAATTAATAAAAAAAAGAAAAAGAAATTCTCTTGCCTTTATTGCGATAGTTACACCAAGTGCTCAAACATGCTGTTGTTTTCCTTGTTTTAAGAAAGCCTTCTTTCAATGTGTTGGGAAGCAGAATGACATGCTCTTGAAGCAGCTTCTTCTCATCTAATCAATCTTAAAAGTAATGGCTTGTGTTGACACGCAAGGCCCATCATGCCTTGGGGCTGCCACTCTGGCTCAGTGAAGGGAAGAGCTGCCTCTGGTTTGAAGTCTGTCATCTGTATCCTCGAACCCCAAGCCCGAATACCAAGGCTCCCACTTGGCGTCCTCCATGTGTTGAGGTTGTGCGGCTGAGTCCAGCGCCTGTTGCAGTTAGGGCCTCATGCTGGGGACTGACGGCACTGCAGAGGCTGCGGTTTGAAGAGTGTGATGTGTAGATAAGGCTTCAGGTGCGCTGCCAGCACCTGCGTCCTGGGCTCCTTCCTCTGCCCCCTATGTGCCCTGGCCACACTTGTGCAGTCATGCCCAGGAAAGAGAAGGAGAAACGTCCAGGGGTGGACGTGAGTCTCCTGGTTGTAGGTTCGAATCTTGCTTCTGCTCCTTCTTAGAAGGTTATTCAGGGCATTTACATCTGCCTTTGAACTTTATTTGTCCCTTAAAAGCTATGTGTAAGAATGCCTGGCTCTGCTCTGGTTATATGAATTAAATATCCAGCATCTGATACACGGCCTGACCCAGAGTGGGCACTGGCTAAGTAAGTGGCAGCTGTGTGCACTGTTTTTGAATTTGTAAACCATGGTCGCAGTTTTGACAACATTCACTTCTCGTAAGAGTCTCATGAATCTTTCACAGATTTAAAAAAGAGAGACACGTGGAAGAGCTGAACGGTTTTCTTAACATCACTCGGAAGTATCTGGAATAAAGAAGGCTGGAATCCAAATCTTTTGTTTTCTAAACCAAAAACCATTTTAATACACTGTGACTAATATAAATTTAACTGAATGAAGCAATATCTTTTAAAGGACTTATAGACTGTATAGGAAAAAAAAAATAACTGTATTGAAGTCCAGAATGGCATGTTCTTTAATTGCTTTTGTATTTTAATCAACTCATTTGGCAGAAATTCACAGGTGGATATCAGTTTTTGAAAAGAAGCTCTTCATTTTTCTCCCTGTATCTTATTCTGTGCGTCATTACAAACCCAACGTATAACGACCTAGTGCATCCTTTATTTTCTTAGCAAAGTGAAAGAAATGTTTTTACAGAAAATCATGCAAACTTGTGTTCCCCAGGAGTAGATCTCCAAGGAAGCGGAGATGCTAGACGACCGCTTGCCTCCCCCTCCACGTATAAAGCCAAAATGCAGTCTTATTAAAATCTTGAGAATGAATTCACTTAAGCTCCTTACTGCAGAGTGTTTCTCTGACAAGTTCTGTCTCAGGAAAGAAAAAAAAAGTATGTTGTACAACTAATTAAGAAATTATTTTGACAGGGTGAATGTTTTGAAGCTCTGTGTTGTACACAACCTAATATAACCTAATTTTCTTCCAGTGAAACAAAGTATGTGGATTAAAAAAAAGAAAGCACAGCCAGATAATACCAGTAATAAGAGTGCCTCAATTTCAGCTGAGAGGAATTCAAGAAGCAGCCAGCCAATTTGTCTAGGGAAATTTGCTCTTGGCTAAAATGGTATAAAAGGTCTTACCCCTGGGCAAGCCATTTATTTAAAAGTTTAGAAAAACATTTTTTTTTTTACTGACTGTAAGATTTTTTAGAGTTGCCATTTCTGTGTGAGTGGATGTAAGATAGGAGGTAAATGGTTTGCTGTCTGAAAGGTTAGCAAATTGGGAGTGTTTGTTGGATATTTACAATTAAGCTAGATTCTGGGCTTATTTCAAGCAAGACTGTGGGTACGCTGGGGTGACAATAAATCCCTAAGTGACAGACTGTCTTTACCAATCTCCTTCTTCCCATCTCTCCCCTTCTCAAACCCTCTCTCTGTCAAACTCTCTCTTTTTCCAAATAACCCTAAATCACCTGTAACTCTCTCTCTCTCTCTCTCTCTCTCTCTGTCTCTCTGTGTCTCTGTCTCTGCTCTGTTTCTGTCTTTATCTTTCTTTTGTTTATAATTAGCCCTGCTTTTAGAGTTCTGGTGACAAAATTTATAATTAAATAAATATTTTACCACATTACTGTTACTCTAACATGACTTAAATATTGGATTTATTGGAACAATTTGCATTGTACAATGAAAAATATTTTGAAATATGGAGGAAGGGATGGTTATCCAAATCACACCTAAGGATACAAATCACACTTGAAAAACTCCACGTACACAAATGAAAATAATATTTCAGGTCAAAAGCTAATAAGGCTCTAAAAATAATGAATACAAAATAGATGAGGGTATTTTTGTGCTTCAGATGGAAATAGGAAGCCTATACAGAGAAGCTGTTGCTAGGACTTTTGCTGTTTTATAGGACATTGGTTTATAAATACCACTGAATCAAATGGAAAGCTTTTAAAAAATACCCATTCCCTGGCCCCAGGCCAAACCAACTGAATCAAAACTTTTATTTGAAAAGCTTCTCCAAAGTTTTTCATGAAAGGCCTTTATGATGAGAGAGGGAAGGGAGAGGAGGTAGCATGGAGGGCTCTTGCTTTTCTGGCCTGGTTTACAGGTTACAGGATAAGAAGGAGGTAGCTTTGAGGAGAATGGGATTCCTTGATTCTGGGACATGTGGCTTTGGAGGTGCTCCTGAGAGTCTAAGGGGACACAGTCAGTTCTTTGCCATGAACCATGGATCTGGATGTCCATGGAGAAGGCCCCATTACAGGATGTGGATGGATGACACACCAGTCTCCCTTGATCCTTTGAGACATGCAGGGTTTCCCTTAGGGAAAGAATGGAATGAGAAAAAAGCTGTGAGCTTCCCTTGATAGGACATTTCCAGAGTACATGTTACATGGGAGGCCTTGAACCAGACGCTGGACATTCAAAATGAAAACGTCTCTGCATACTTGGTTGGAAAAAGAAGTTCATAGCTGAATATACTGGAGAATATTAATGTCTCAGTAATATGGAGTAGTGAGGGTCCTCACAGGAGAATGCAGTGGAGTGGCAGAATGGGGTGCCCCTGTAAGCTCCTCATAGGAGACAAGCAGGTGAGAGGCAAGGAGTAAATACTATAAGGGATCAGGTTAATTCATCGTGCTTAGAGACAAGGCAGAGACCTCAGAAAGTCGTCCTGCTTTAAAATTGCAAGATTAGCTGACCACTCCCTCCAGAATAAGCCTGCAGGGTTGGTTCGGTTAAACTTGAGCCTTAGGTGACCAGTGAAAGACTTTTTTTCAGTATAACTATGACTTCTGTAATATTTGGTGGGACATTCTTTTAGTTAAAAAATTGTTTATCTGAAATTAAAATTAACTGGATGCCCTGAATTTTTTCCTGCCTTTATGATTCAGTAATAATCCCTCGGTAGATTGTCCTTTCCATCATTATTATTATAATACACCATTCCAGTAGTACTTTGCGGCATTCCAAATGTTTTCATAGCCTTATAATAGCCCTAGGCACATAGAACCAAAAATACCTTCGCACTGAGGAATGTCTTTGCACTTGAGCACCGTTTCTTTGTCAACAGAATGTTCTCCAGCAACCGAATTGTATTTCTCACAGTGCTATCCTCTTTTATTTTCATTCAGTAGGGATGGATTTTCACATCTCTGTCTCTCTTGTCTTTGTTGCCTCTCCGCGCCCCCCACCCCAAGAAATTGGTAGGGTAGAGACTGTTGCATCTACTTCTGCACATGAGACCGACCTGGTGAAGTCCAAGGAGTTGTTCAAGACCACTTTCCTTAGTCACAGCAGAGTGACACACAAATGCCAGGCTACTGACCCAACGCTGGCACTTATTACATTACGCTGTCTCTAAAACAGGTTGTGAACCCATTACACTGAGGTTCACTTTGACAATCTCAAGTTTTACTTGATGTGTGGATTTAACCTGTCAACCATACACTTTAAATCTGAGGCAAATGATAGAACCACGTGAACTTCATAACTGGGCTACATGGATAGAGAATTAATGGAGCCATGGCAAACGTAAGAATATCTTTCCAGCAGTTCCCATTAATACGGCTCTGAAATGTTCTTCATGATTATATACTGATCACTAGATGTATTCTATTCTTATACCTTCCGTATTTGGAAAAACATTTGCATAATATACTCTATTAAGTTTGTTCCATGATGTCGGTAAACTTGTAAATAATTTCATGAATTAAAATGGCTCAAAATGCAGCTTGTAACTGAAAATTTAATAGAGCATCGATATTTATGTCATCTATTACTATATATTTTCTCAGTAATGTGTCCTGTGTATGCTTTATGGGACATGAATGTGATCTCTGGGAGTCTAAATTGAGGCCAGTAAATCTATCATAACAAGGATGCTAGATGGTTATTAGAAGAGCATAAAGCTTTTTATATTTAAGTTTAATACTTAATGAGTGTCTGCTGCTTTTTTTTTTTTTTTTTATTTGCTAAAATTAGGAGCCCTCGACAGTAGGTAAAGAATCCCCTCCTCCTTTTCTGATCTTCCTGCTTCCTGTCGCGGATCACTGCGACACCATCGCTTTCCTCTTCTGCTGCTTTTAGCTCCAACTCAGCAAGCGCTGCCTGTATTTTCATGTCGAACGCTATGCTCTTTTTAATTTTATTATTTTTTGGCTGTATGGAGTGTTATGAAAAACTGCTCACTTTAAGAAATTGACAGGTCCATTAGCAGGGAGCTTTATGGGGGAGTCCACGCAGCTAGGCCTTCTGGTTATTCAGGAAGTAAAGGGTGGCAGCTCAGCCACTTTTATTGCAGGCTGAAACAGCGGCTGGAAGGAGCAGGGCGCGCAATCACTTCCGATAAATCACCCGCCTGTCTTTCATTTCTGGCCTTCCCTCAGAAGTTGGAAGGCGCAGAGTTCTTGTACTTCGAATAAGAAAAGAACAGAAAGCTCGCGAGCCAGAGTTCAGCCCGGGGTTCCTCCAGTCTCGTCTCGCTCCTGTCTTGGGATATCAAGGGACATTTAGGAAGATACAGTCATTCCCTGACGTCAATTTCAAAGCATTGTACGTTCCCCCCGCCCCAGGACAGGAGGGCAATTTTTAATTTTTTTAAAAAAAAATTATTTAGTACCGGGTCTTGCTACACATCTTGAACTCGCAACGATCCTCTTGCTTCAGCCTCCACAGCATGGGGATTACAGGCCTGCACCACCACCCTGGTTTCGGTGGCGGGCACAGTGTGCCCGGGGTGGAGTTGGCATGACATGTGGTACTGGTGATCGATCTGGGTTCTTACACTTGCCAGACAGGCACTTAGATCACTGAGCTATTTCCTCTGCCCATGAGGATAATTTTGTTAACCAGAGAAACCTGGCTATCAATTTCAGCCTCACTGTTCTGTGACCCTGGTCAGGTTCCTTAACCATTTGACATCTGTAACACGGTGACACAGTTGGAAGGCTCTGAGCTGCTTCCCATCTTGAGCTCCCCATCAGCTCGAGGAGGAGGGACTTGTTTTAGGTCACGGTTTGTTTCTCTCCCTGATTGGCTGGTATCTTGCTCTTGCGTCTGCAGTCAGGTGGAATGTCCTGGTAGTGTTCTGAGGTGGAGCTCAGCTCTTACCTCCTCATGGCCAGGAAGGAGAGCAAAAGAAAGGGAGGAGAGGCTGGAGGCAGACAGGGAGGGACGGAGAGAGGCTAGTATTCCAGTGTCTCCTTCAATGCATACATCAGGGGCCCAACTTCCCCCCAGCAGGCACCCTGTCCTCAAAGTTCTGGCACCTCCCAGCAGGCTGCTAAACAGGTTGGGGCCTTTGAGAGATGGTGGAGGCCCCTCTAAAGGCAAGAGGAGGCACAGACATGGCACGGAGGAATGGCCCAGCCTCCTTCCCGTGTAGCAGGAAGAGTCCACCCATCTGTCCCGCGTGCACCTCTTTCTTCTGATGCCCACCTGGCCCTGCCAACTGAAGGCTCACCTATGTGCAAGCAGCCCCAGACCCGTGTTCTAATACCAACCACATGGATCCAGCCCTTCCACTTTAAAACTTCAAGCGGGTCTCAGACTCCAGGGAAACCAAGAGAGGAAACAGCTAAAAGGCTGAGTTACACATTTCAAATCTCTGTGGACCCCCTGGCGAGCTTTCCTGTGGACTGGGCTAGGTGTCTCCTCAGGAGCTCTGTGAGCATTTGGGGCTGGAGAGAACAGTGGGGTGGGGAGAGGAGCCTGTGCTGTTCTATGCAGTGCAGGCTGTTCAGCAGCTTCCCTAGCGCCTGCTACTCAGCAGCCCACAGCCTCAACAGTACTTCCTGACGTCCTCAAATGTGCCTTAGGACATCGCCGTGTCACCCCCGGCCTGGCAGCAGTCAAAGGGAAGAAGGGGCGTTGAAGCCTCTCTGAAAGTCAGACTGAGTCATTGACGCTTACACCACAGAGTTCAGTGGCACAGGAGTGCCCCGCAGGGCATCAGGGACTCAGAAGCGCCCCTGCATTCAGCGCCTTCTATTGCTTGCGTCCCGTAGAGGAGCCTGTGGTGTTTCTCAGACGCCCATTCTCATGACTCCAGCAGCATTGGCTGCTGGGGGTGCACAGCCACGTCGGTCCTAGGGGAGCAGCCAGGGTCTGACACCTGGTCAGTGCACGGCTATGACATCCCGGGCCCCTTGCCATAACTGCGCATGTCTCTAGGGGCCATCCTCGCTTCCTAGCAACCTGGGGGAGTCGTGAGTCCTTTGTCATGCACATTGTGGTTCAGATCCTCCTCATGCGGTCCTGCTCCCTGCTGCACTGCACAGACACAAATCTTCCTCAGTGTCTCCTCTCTAGAGAACTCAACCAAGGAGCCAAGCCCTGTGAACTAAGCTTATGGACATGTCTTTTTAGTTTTTATTAAAAAACAAACAAACACCTTTTTTTAATGTATTTGGTACAGGGTCTCACTATGCAGCTCAGACTCACAGTGATCCTCCTGTTTTCAGCCTCCCCAGTGCTGGGATTACAGGTTCGCACTACTACAACCAATCTCTGTGGCTGGTTCAGCGCCCCAGGAGATGGAGCTGGCAGGGCACATGGTGCCTGCTGACTCTCATGTGTCATTTTTCAAGTGACACAATGAAGGTGAGGCTGTTAGCACTATAGTAATTTTGGAATGAATAGAAGCTATTATTACTATCCATCCTGTTATTTAAGTTAAGTCTTGGACTTGATCACTTCCTGTGGGAAATGAGTTTTGATGTAATTCTCCTTAGTATTAAACTGTGTCTCACTTCCCCCCGCATCATACGCCTACAGAATTGCGGTGCAGCCTCCATGGAGTCTGGTGAGCAACACGTCCAGAGCAGCACTCTTCCTAACTGTGAGGCTTTGGTCATGGGGGTAAGCACCTGAGGAGGCACGCCAGACTTACAGTCGCTCTGGGTTCTCAGACAGTTGTATTGGTGCTACTCACACAATTTGTAGGCAGCCTGTACTTTGTGCACTGGGCAGGTCAGGGGCTCCTGGGGGTCCAAAGACAGGTCTATTCCATCTTTTGTATTCCTGTGCTTCATCCCTGCGCTGGGCACCTCTCACCACAGGCTGTCAGCAGATGGGAGCCTTCATCGAGCGATTGTGGTGTGGTGGAGTCATGCGCGTGAGCTGTCTTCTCTGATCCTCGTGTGGTGTCCTACTAAGTGAGCAGGACCATTATTCTCGTTTTTCAGATATGAAAACAGAGAACTTGTCCAGACAAAAAGAGCACAACCCAAGCCCAGAGCTGCTCGATTGCAGGCTCTATTTTCAAATTTCTCAGAAAATTTAGCTAAAACTCTGCATGAAGTCTTAGAGAACATAATATGAATATCTCATAAAGTGTTAAGATAGTATATGAGACAAAAAAAAGCCCTGTGCGGGAGCCAATCCCTTTCAGGTACCCATTCTCCCTTCTGTTTGGAGGCAGGCCCATCAGACCCATGCTTCCCACAAGCACTAATTTTTCCTGTACACACTCGCAAATTCTTCCCTTCCCACTATCCTGGAGAAACAGAGGCTTCTCTGACTGGAAAACCTGGACAGAATAAGTAAGCATGCTCCACTCAGTGCCACCTTTACTCTTTCTCTCAGAAGGTCTCTTTCTCTTTAGAGGGCAGCAGGTGGAGATTCCACGCCTGCCCATGCACAGCACCTCTCTCCCGGGCAGACTGTCACGTGGGGAGGGGGCTGGCCTTCGTTCAGGAGCAAGGTAGTTGGGGTCCTGAACTCTCACCCTTGCTCATTCCTGTGAACGAGAGGTGCCATTTGGTTTGCACATCGACTCCTCACAATTGACTAGAAATAGGTGACCTTTACTTACTCCCTTGGGGACTTCAGGACTCCTCCTGCAGGGAAGGTTTGGGAGAAACTTGAGATGTGCTGGTCTGGTATTGAATTTGCTTTCCTAGCTGCCCAGTTCCTCCCCTATGGGAATCCCACCCTTCTCTAACTCCTCTTCCTCCGTCATCATTTCGTTCAACCAGTATCCACAGCAAGGGGCTGAGAAAGAATTTTATGATGTGTTTATCCTGAGTTTCTATGGAGAAGCAGGCCTCACGCCATGAAAATCTTTTTCTTTTTTTTTGAAAATTATCTGGTTGTTTCAAAATGATATTAATAAAACCAACATATGAAATTGACCATTTCCATAGGGCACCTGCAGGAATGTTTCTGTTGTTTCTGACAAGCCAGGTGCAGAAGATTCCATGTATAATTTAGGCCCTTTCCCTGTGGGATGCACTGCTGGCTTTTGTATATAACTTCGGTTATTATTGCCATTAAGAAAAGATATTTTAGGGACAAACTCATTTTTTGAATAGATTGTTATCTCAAATTAAAAAAGATTACGGGAACTAGCAATCAATGCAGCCATCTAATTGCTATTTCTCCAATTAAAAATTAATATACAGAAAGAGCTGCCTGGAACCAATTGGTCTTTAGATAATTTTGAAATGAAAAAGAAAAAAAAAAGCAGTGGGCTTGAGTGAGTGCAGAAAGGGTCTGCCCCTCCTGTTCTTGCTGTGGCACAAGCCACGGGCACAGAGGGACCTCAGGCCGGTGGTCACCATTCTCCGAGGAACTGGACACCAGGGCTGCCAAGCGTGACTTCTGGCTCCTCCTCTGTTAGACATTCAGGGCTGAAATCACTGTATTTTGTGATGTACTTCAGAATAGATGGCAGGTGTCATTTTCGTGCAGTGCATGTCATTTCGTCAAGGCAGTGGAAAAACGTGTGCGGCGGAGCCTGTGCTAAAAATGTTCCTCTGTTCTTTGAGGATGTCAGCGAGGCTGCTCCTGCTTCTTCTTCTTCTGCGGAGCCTCATCTTTTAAGCAGCGTTAGGATAGATGGGACCAAGGCAAATGAAATCAAAGAACGTCTCTCATGTCTTAAAGACAGGACATCCTTCTCCTTAGCTCAAATGAGCCCCTTTAATCTGAGAGCCATGCTCTGCCTTTGGAGTGGGATGGGTGCTTCCTTATGAGCTGGAATCAATTACTGCATGTGTGTGTGTACATACATGCATGTGTGCATTTTAATAGACCAGGCAGCAAAGCTCATGCAGGGATCCAGAGATCTGGCTGGGCCCCAGTGAGGAGGTGGGTTTCCTAGTTGCCTTTGTTGGAGCAGAGGTCTTTGTGCAGCCACAGAGTGGGCCCAGGGAGTGCTGGATGTGAGTTCGGCCTCCACATCTGCAGGAGGCTAAGGCAGCACCAGAGGCAGGCCAGAGAAAGAGGGCTGGAATCGTGCAGGGCAAGGTGGCTGCTTAGAAAAAGAAGAGACTGGGAGGCTGCCTCGGAGGCAAAGGGTTTGCAGCAGGTGAGCAGGGGTAACGCCAGCAAAGCTCAGCCTGGGACTGGCTGAGGAATTCAGGAAGAGAAACTTCAGAGTCCAGAGGGCAGGGATTGCAAGGAGGAGGCTGAGGCCAGTTCACATGAGAGCCTGTGGGGCCCAGGACACAGAGTCCAGGCCCCTGCTTGGGTCCCAGGGAGTGACAGTGCCTACCAGTGACTCCCACTGAAATCTTGGGCCTTTAGGAGAAAGGCAAGAGAGCCTGTTCTATGCTTGTGCCATGGCTGAAGTCTCTCTAAAGAGCCCCTCTTGAGCCTCTTTCCCCTATGCCCACTGGAACCAGCGTGACTTCCCAGACACCTGCCTCCTTGCCTACATCCAGCAAGGACTCAGATTTCTGATGTCAGCCACCACCTTCCTGAGGCTCATGCTGCCAGAGACCAATCAAGTTCAAATTAGGGGCAAGGGCTAGGGCTAAGCAGGGATAGTTTTATGAACATACCTAGTCCCCTCTCTCTTTTTTTTTTTCTTCTGTATATGAGGGAAGGGTCTACAAGGTGTTCAGGGTCTCACTACTAGATCAGACTTGTAGTGATTCTTATGTTTACAGCCTCCCAAGAACTAGGATTACAGGCATGCACCACCAGGCCCAGTCTCAAATGCGTGGGGGGTGGGGAGGGGGTGGCTGGCACTGTAGGCTCCAGGATTGAACCTCCTGCTATTTGGCCAGCCTGGCTCCCCTCTCCTTGAAGAATTTGATTTTCTTGGGATTGTGTCTTAGGAATTTTTGGTAGCCCTTAGGGTGAGAAAGCAAAATAGTTGGAATGTGACAAAATCACAGTTCTAAGATCTTTATAGGAATCTTCACAACCTCCCTAGGATGTAGGTACTATTTTAGAGTCATTGCCTCAGTTTGCAGATTAGGAAACTGAGGTACAAGAGAACCCAGGCAATGCTTACAGCTAACGTGTGCTTGGGCAAGATTCAAACTCAGCCTGGCCCACTGTCTTCACAGCTGTGGGCTGATGCCTTTGAAATCAAGGTTCAGGGCTCATCACAGTATACCAAGGAGACACCTGCAGGTTGGCAGGATGGTTTTCAGGTTCAGGACTTTGTTCAAACTGGATGTGAGGAGCGCAGGCTGAGAGCAGGGCTGAGCGAGAGCTCCACTCAGCTGTGTCATTCTACCCCCAAGACCCTGAGGGATTTCTCTCTGTCCCTTTCTCTCTTGGGCTCATTCTTCCGAAGAGAAGCATGTGGAAGCAAGTGCAGTGGCCTTGCAAATGGTTTGCTGGGGAGAGCGGCAGACAGGGCATCGATCGTGTGCATGGATGTGGCAAAGCAGCAAGTCTCGACTTCTCCAGCAGGAAACTTAGAGGTGATGGGTGCTGCAGCCAGCCAAAAGTTAATCTCATCCAGAAGAGCAAGATAAATTAAAAGGCAAATTGCTTGCCCGCTCCTCCTTCTTCTTCCAGCGTCTGCTACAGGCTGGCCCTTGAGTTTGCTGGATGATAAATCTCTCCCATTTGCCACTTATTGCCAAGAAGTTTTATGTTGAAGCTGACTCTTGCTAGGATGTTTTGGCAGTGAGAAGCCATATGGCTCAGGGGGAGGGGGACTGCCCTTTCTGGTCTCCATTTCCGGCCAGGTTCCTGTGACCTCTGCTTGCTTTGAGACCCATGCCCATTCTGGTTTCGGAGTTGTTCTCATTGTCCTGGCTTAGGTGTTTCCACAAGGCTTGCCTGGAGCTGTTGAGCCTGGGAAGGTTGGCCTTCCATAGTGAGCTTGTGAAGATAGTCTCTAGCCTTTGCCTAAGGGGCTTTGCCATCTGACAGGCAGAAGGTTCTGTGTTCCTTCAGTGTCCTCTGCTTTAAGGAGCTATTGTAGGTGGTTAATACTGGATAAGTACAGATGTCTGTTTGGTCTGAAGGTCCCTGTCCTGAGGAGAGGACCTAGGGTTTGATGAACTCCTCTGGGGAGCCCAGTGTTGTGTTAAGCCTAAAGTGGTTGCTTCCACTTGCGAAGAAGGTAGGACGCAACCACCACCTGCCTTGGGCTGGCTCTCAGCTCCAAGCTGAGTTCCAGGGCAATGAGAAGGGAGTGAATAACATTATTAGAGGCCAGAGGTTTGGGACCCTCTTAGCTACTGCTAGATGCGACCTGACTGGCTCATGGCTCCCTAGCTCTGCAGTGTTTCCCCAGTGGGGCTCAACGCGGAGACCCTCATGGGCTGACTGACCATTTTCTGTGTCTGTGTTGGTCAATGTCATGGACCCAAACCCCAATGTGTCCCCCAGGTCTGTAAGGCCTAAGGATGATGTGCTGATTTGTTTTTTTCCCCGAGTCTGGGGTGAGGTGTGGGCCTCAGCCTTTCTGTTTCCTCTACTTCCGTTATCAGTGCTCCCTTATCCCAGTGTCATGCAATCCTTACTTTCCAGGATGTTCTCTACTGTTTAAAGGACAGGCCAAGCCTGGATTCCACCAGGGAGAAGCAGATCAACCTCTGTCTCTCAGAGCTTAGGGTGCAGCTGTGTCTCAGCAAAGGGTTCCGTAGCCTGAGGAGGACACTGCAGACCCCATACTTAGGCTCACTGTACCTGCTTGCTCTTGTCCATAGCATCCAACCTGGGGTCACTTCCTCTGTGCCCCATACTGATGGTGGTCCTCTTGGGCTCTGCTTTGGCTTCTTCTTCTTCTTCTTCTTCTTCTTCTTCTTCTTCTTCTTCTTCTTCTTCTTCTTCTTCTTCTTCTTCTTCTTCTTCTTCTTCTTCTTCCTCCTCCTCCTCCTCCTCCTCCTCCTCCTCCTCCTCCTCTTTGTTCCTCCTCCTCCTTCTTTCTTCTTCTCCTCCTCCTTCTCCTCCTCTTCCTTTTCCTCTTCCTCCTTCCCTTCCTCCTCATTTTCTTCCTCCTCCTCCTCAGTTGGTTTTTCACTTTACTCATTGTGAAGTGCCACTTGCCATACTTCTTCACCAAAATTGAAAATAAATTGACCAAAACCGTGTGACTATTTGCTTGCAAGAACTACTATAGAATATATCTTAGACTGATGCAGTGATAAATAGTAGAAATGTATTTCCTTACAGTTTTGGGGAGCACAGTTCCAAGATCAGAGGAACAGCAGATGCAGTGTCTGGGTAGAGGCTGCTCGTCACGGATGGTGATTTTTTAAAATATTTTTTGCTGAGTCCTCATATGGACTTGTGAGGGACAAACATGCTCCCTTGGGAGCATGTTCATAAGGGCACTAATCACACTTGTGAGGGCTCTGACTAGACCCCATGACCTTGACCATCTGACCCTATGACCTACACACTTTCCAAAGGCTCCACCTCTTAATACCATCATGCCATCCCAGTGGGATTGGGTTCAAGCATTTGAATGTTGAGAGGTTCAAGTACTCAGATCATAGCACCCACCCTCCCCCCTTAACTCTCTTTTGCATTTTCCTTCTCCTTGGCTGGCACCACTAACCACGTAGCTTCCCAGCTGAGAAACTCAGGATGAACTCCATCTTTGGCTTCCTTGCCTCTATGCTATAATACAGACTGGTTTTGGATTTTTTTTTTTGATATCTCTTCTAAGAATCCTCTTCTGCTGCTTCCTCTGCCACAGACTTCATTTCAGTCTGTGACATCTCTTTTGCTCTCAAGTCACCTTCCTAGTGTAGAAATGTGGTTATGCCTGCCCTTGGCTTAGAACTACTGACCCAGTGGCCCCATTATGTCCTGGTGGGCTCTGAGCTCCTTGACATGTCCGATGCCATTCTTTAGGCTCTGGTTCTACCTCCTTCTCCTCATGGGCCTCTGCCACCCTGCACCTGGTGGTCATCCAATAAGTAAGATTTTGTGGATCCTGAAATACATCACGCTGTTTATGCATTTCTCACCCTTCCCATGGACTCTTCCTCTGCCTATGAGGCCTTTCTGCCCTTGTTCACTTGGAGAATTACTGACTATGTTTTAAACGAAGGGCTCAGCATAGTTCCAAAGAGTCTTTTCAAGGTGACCAGTGATGCCATCTGTAATCCCAGCACTTGGGGAGGCTAAGGTAAGGAAACCAGGAGTTTAAGTCCAGGTTGGGCAACTTAGTGACTTAGAGAGACCTCCTCATCTCAAAATTATAAAGGATTGTGAGTGTAGCTCAATGTGAAGGTTCTGGGTTCAATATCCAGCATCATCAGGAGAGATGAAAGAGACAGAGAGAGAGAGAGAGAGAGAGAGAGAGAGAGAGAGAGAGGGAGAGAGAGAGACAGAGGGGGAGAGAGACAGAGACAGAGAGACAGAAGGAGACAGGCAGAGAGACAGAGACAGAGACACAGACACAGACAGACAGAGAAACACAGGGAGACAGAGACAGACAAAGAAACAGAGACAGACAGACAGACAGAGAGAGACAGAGACAGAGACAAAGGCAGAGACAGACAGAGAAACAGACACAGAAAGACAGAGTCAAACAGAGACAGACAGACATCCTTTCTTTTTTTTATTTTTATTTTTATTTTTATTTATTTTTTTTTATTTAGTTTTATTTTATTGAAATACAAATGTCAATCAGACAGTTTCAAAACACCATAACCATACAGAGTCGATGAAATAAT
>PVKA01004839.1:0-55842 GCA_004027165.1 Ctenomys sociabilis
AAAAAAAAAAAAAAAAAAAAAATTGCAACTTTGTTTGATAGGAACAGAAAGTTCTGGTATCGTAGATGTCTATAGCATTAGATAATAGTGTGTATTTTGAAAAGCTAGAAGAAAGGATTTTGAATATTTTCATCATAAGGAATTTTTTTGCTTTTAGGTATTTAGTACATGGTCTATAGGATCTCACTACACAGATTGGACTTGTAGTGATCCTGTTTTTCAGCTTCCCAACTCCTGGGATTACAGGTGGGCACCACCACACCCAGTCTCAATCACTGGCTTGAAGGCCTGTCCTGGGGACAGGCCCAGCACAAGCAGGTCTGGGATCAAACTCCCAACCCCTGCATCTGCCTAAGCAGGTGCTTTAATCTGTTGAGCTATCTGGCTGGTCCACAGTGCTTCAAGTTGGCCTTTCTTTCTATTTATTTACTTATATTTTTAATTTTTTTTATTTTTTAATGGTACCAGGGATTGAATGCAGACCTTAAATATGCCAGATAGGTGTAGGTTCTGAGTTTAATTTCCAGTACCCTCAAAAAAGTTTAAAAATATTAAGGTCAGTATGTGTTGTACAGACACATAGTTTTCCTTCAGTAAATGGTAGTATATATGTGTGTGGAGAGAATATTGGCCTTATTCTTTTAGTAGCAAATACGTGGAGTTACTAATATCATTTTATTGCTTATGTTTTTCCTTTTAAATTTTCAGTTCTTTGGTGATTGAGATTGACAGTTAAATTTCCTTATTTCCTCTTAAAGTGAAAATACTCAGATTCTAGAACAGTTTTGCAAGGAGTAGTAATGAAAAAGAACACCTGGTAATAGTGCTGTCAATTGATAAAACCTTTTGTGCATTTATTTTATAAAATAACTTGTTAGGTTTGTCTTTACGGAAGTGTTACGGACAGAAGCAATATAAAAATGGCCTCAAGGGGCTGGGGAGATGGCTCAGTGGAATAAGCGCTTCCCTGGCAAGCGCAAGGGCCTGAGTTTAATTCCCCGTTCCACAAAAAAAAAAAAAAAAAAAAAAAAAAAAAAATTTGGAATGGAGGTGCTCAATTGGTAGTCTATACGAACAATACCAAATCAAGAAACCTATAAACTATGTAACATTTCTGATCACTAGCATTTTGGATAAGAGATATTCAACCCGTGTATTACCTCACCCAATTTTTCCCCTAGTAGATCAACTACTTAGTAGTCTAGAATAAAAGTCATGTGAAAAATGCTGAACTTTCATGGACTCAACAGCAAGCTGCAAACCCTTGGAATCTGGCAAAGTACAGTATTCTTTCATGGTTAAGAATCCTGGCTAATTTTCCCAAAGCAGTCTCAAAGGATAAGACATTACCTCCATGATTAGCAAATTTTAAATTTCCACTGTTTGAGGTGGGTGCTCATCCTGTACCAGTATATTTATAGATCTAATCTCCTTTATTACTTTTTTTGTTTTGTCTTTTTGAGACAGGGATTCACTATGCAGTTCAGGCTGGCCTTGAACTTGCAGTGATCCTCATCTGCTTCAGCCTCCTGAGTGCTGGGATTGTAGGCATGCACCACCACGCCTGACCTTTTATTACTTTGAGTAGGGTTTAAATTTGTATAGTACCTGGGTTTTCTATGTATAAAGTTAGGGCAGTATTTTTACTGCAAAAGTAGTATGAAAATAAAATCATATACATTTTATTCTTTGGTAGATAAGCCTTTTATGTATTTTCTTTCTTTTTTTTGTGATTCTGGGGATAGATCTTGGAATCTCTCACTTTTACACTTGCTAGACAGGCATTTATGCCACTGAACTATCTCCCAGGCCCACTTTTTATATTTCTGCTGGCATTTATATATGTATATGATATTACTGATCTATCATTAGATTTTTGTTTTGAATTATTTTTCTAGCATGAGTGTTAATATAGTCTGTTTCATCTTGTTTTAATGGTAGCCAGTGTTTGTTAAAAGGATTATATTAAAAAGTGTTAAAACTAAAAATTATGTCCCAAAGCATTATAAAACTAGTTGAAGTCTGAATATCAGAAATGGGTAACTTTTGATTCTGTTTTATTGGAAAAATAAGCTGACTATGCTCATGTTTTTAATAATGTTTAAAAGATTTGTTGGAGGAAATTAAAATAACTTTTCAAGGAGCTTCAACAATGGAAAGCTTGTCTTCAGTCTTTTTGGCTAAGAAAGTTGTAGAGAAATTCAATATGTAACAGAGATGAAAGATTTTTTTTCTGGGCTGGGGAGATAGCTCAGTAGAATAAGCACTTGCCTGGAAAGCTCAGGGTCCTGACTTCAAACCCCACTACTGCAAAAAAGGGAAAGAAACATCTTCAGTTGTGTCACTGGATTGCCATGTTCTGGAAATGAACAAATATATGGAGGTCAGTTTGGAAATTTCTGCTCTTGTCTAGTCTGTCTTATGGATAATTCTGAGAATTGAGTAATCGTCACCAACAACTTCAATGTGTTCTTGGCTCTTCCTGTGACCACTATTGTGCCTTGGAAGTAGAACTGATGTTACTTATTGTTTTAATTAGCTAGTTAATCTGTTCCAATATTGAATATGGTGACTCTTTCAGTTATGTGTATCTCTTTAATTGTTTTCACATGGGATAATTAAACGATGATTGATTAGAATTGTCCTCAGAGGAAAACTGTGAGACTGCTGTATTAGATTTAATTCAGAATTCAAACTAACAAAACAATTAGTTTTGTTAGTTTTCTTGAGCAGGATATTTCTTTCATATAGTCCTCTAAAGATATCATTTTAGTAACTCCATTCTAGCCAAAGGAGTGTTATTGATTGATTGTCTTTTGGAGACGAGCTCTCCCTAAGCAGTTCAGGCTGGCCTTGAGCTCACATTGTAGCCCAGGCTGGTCTCAAACACAGCAATCCTGCCTCAGCCTCATGAATGCTGCAGTTACAGGTGTGCACCACCACACTCGGTGAAACTAAAGAATTTTAGAAAAAAACTTGGGCTAAACTCTAAGAAAAATCTTGACTATAGCTTTACTTTTCTAGTTGGAGATAAGTTCTGAAAGTGAAAAGAACAGCATAAACACTGAGACAGTAATAACCCTTTTCAAATAAAACTGTTAAGAGAATAAGTTGAATTTTTCACGTGTAAATAGGGGTTAAATTATTTTTCAGAGACTTTGTATATGAAATGTTGAACTGGTTAAGAAAAAAAAGCAGTGTATGAATTTGTTCATAAAGGCCTTTGTAATGATGTCAAGAGTCATGTCTGGGGGCTGGGGAGATGGCTCAGTGCCTGGCAAGTGCAAGGGCCTGAGTTCAATCCCCAGTTCTGCAAAAAAAAAAAAAAAAAAAATAGAAAAAGTCATGTCTGTATCCTTTTGCAATAGCTACATAGTTTCACTTTATGTACTAGTTTTTTTTTCTTTTCTGTAGTACAACTTTACAAACTCTGCTATGAAAATTTTCAAATGAACATAGAACAAAATTGAGTCTCGGAGTCTGTATACCTGTTACTCAGCCACAGTAATTATCAACATGTCATAATACTAGCTTCATTTTTGCCTTCTTGTTTATTAGAATATTTTGAAGGAAATCTATATATAGTTATATGTACGTGTGTACTTACTAGAAGTGAGCTCATGCTGTAATGGGCTAACTGAATTTTGTGCTTTCACTGTGGGAAATTATTAGGAAAAACCTTGTGCTTCCCATTAGATACTCTAAGGAATGTGTTCTTGCTCTCTGCTCAAGGCTATTTAGCAGTAAATAACTGTTTCTTGTCAAGGCAGTGAGCTGAAACAAACTCCATGCCTAACCATATCCTGTAAGCATAGTCAGCTTAAGATACATCTTATAAAAATATATGCTTATCGCTAATCTGTAAAAGACCCCTTAGTTACAGTTTGTAACTGTGTCGAATGAATATAGTTTTCTGTTATTGTGTGCTACATAACAAATTCACCTACAAACAGGATGTGATTTTTGTAATAAATATCCCCTGCTACCTGGGTTCAAGGTTGCTCAGCCTTCTGTGTGAGAACTGGCTGATGACCCTGAGTGCAGTAAATAAAAGGTTCTATATTCAAATTCCAATCTGGCTGACCAGATTGGAATTCCTAATTTGGTCAGTTCCTAATTTGAACTGACCCATAACAGACACTTTGGTAATTATGCGTGACTTGAAAACTATTTTTTTCTTAAACATGTGTGAACTGACATACTTCCCTATTATTCCAAATAAACACAGAGAATTTTGTGTTAAACTTCTTTTAGGAATTTTAGAAAGGGGCCAGGGACATGGCCCAGTAGAATAAGCGCTTCCCTGGCAAGCACAAGGGCCTGAGTTCAGTCCCCAGTTCCACAAAACAAAACAAAAAAAAAAACAAAAAGGAATTTCATTTTATTTTATTTTATTTTGGTGGAACCGGGGATTGAATTCAGGCCCTTGCGCTTGCCATGGAAGTGCTTATTCCACTGAGTCATTTCCCCAGCCCCCAGAAAGGAATTTTAGAAGAAAAATTTACTATTTTAAATAAGTTAGGGGGCCAGGGAGATGGCTTAGTGGAATAAGTGCTTTCTTGGCAAGCGCAAAGGCCTGAGTTCAATTCCCGATCCTGAAAAAAAACAAGAAAAAGTTAGGCTAGAGGTGTAATTTTAAAGAGAATATTAGAGGTGTAATTTAATGATAGAGTGTTTAATCCCAGTTTTACAAACAAACACCAAGTTTTATTTAGGATTAAAAACATATTAGTTCAGTTTTTTGTTTTTTTTTTTTTGGCAGAGCCAGGGGTTGAACTCGGGTCCTTCCACTTGCCAGGCAAGCACTGATTCTACTAAGCTATCTTCCCAGTCCCTTATTGGTTGTTATCTTAGTTCCTGTTAACAAAGAAAAAAAGCTATTACTTCACTGAATCTTTGTGTATGTTTTCAATATGCAAAAAATATATGCTTATTAAGGATGGATCCTAACTTGAAATTGTTTTTTCTTTTGCCTATATATATGTATATCTATATATGTATTTTTTTTCAATTAGTGCCCTTGTATGTTAATTCCTTTTGCATATAATTTCCAAAAGTGCTTTTACACTTAAAATATTAAATAATCTGTTTTCTGTCCCATTGTTTTCCCCAGAATGAAGATAGAGGCCATATAAGCACAGTAGTTGTGCTTTTTGTGTCTTTGTTTTTTGGCTTCAAGATATGCTAAGATAGGAGCCAGGGCACTAATGGTGGTTGTCCGCTTCTAGTACTACGGTCATCAACTAGGAAAATAATTATTGAATTTTTGATATAACTCATGTATAAAAAATAAGATAAGTAAGCAGCTACACTCTTAATTTACTGATGAGACATCTGCTAAAATAATATCTGTAAATATAATATCATGTATACACCTTGTACAATACCAAAACATTATGAAAACCGTTTGCAATGTATTAATTTATTGAATCTGTCTTGTTAAGGTGTCCTGAAACTATCTGATTGATATTTGTACTTCAATAAAATAAAAAATAAATTAAAAAAAAAAAGATAGGGGCCAGGGAAATGGCTCAATGGAATAAACATTTCCCTGGTAAGTGCAAGGGCCTGAGTTCAATCCCCAGTTCCACCAAAAAAAAAAAAAAGATATGCTAAGATATTAATTTCTGGTAAGCAAAACATAATTTTGTCATCTTCAGTATCACTAGGGAATTAAATAGTTATATATTATTCTAAAATTGATCAATTATAAACTTATTTTAAAAGCTAATTTCATTTTTAAAAATAAGTAAATGTTAAAAGTTTCTGGAAGAAAAAAGTGAGGGATGGAGGACAGAAAAAATGAAGAAATTTTTCTATGAATTTAAAAAGTTACATAAACTATTATAGGAAATTTCAAACATGCACAGAAGTGGAAATAATTGAATATTAAACCTCTATGAGCCCGACACCCTTCTGCAATAATTTAACATTTGTCCAATGAAAGCTAATTTGGTTCTTTTTTTTACCTGTTTCTCACTGTCCCTTTTCTTCTGACTCTAGAACATTTTGAAATAAAACACCATTTTCTTAAGGTTTTGTATGAGAGACACTGCGTAGTATATTCTAGTGTCTGTGTCTCCATTTCCTTAACGGGTTTGCATGTGTATGGGGTCCTGCAGATTCTGATAAGAAATATAATGAAGCTATTAAGTGCTACAGAAATGCTCTCAAATTAGATAATCTGCAAATCTTGAGGGATCTCTCTCTGGTCCAAATGAGAGACCTTGAAGGTTACCATTTAAGTACTTTATTCTTTTTTTTTGTGGCCAGCTCAGCTTGCCCTGGGGCAGTGCTGGTGCAGTATGTGGTGCTGGGGATCAAACTGAGGTCCCTAATCTTGTCTAAGCAGGCACTTTAGTCTGCTGAGCTACCTGGCTGGCCCTGATTACTTTATTCTTAAGTGAATTTTGTTTCTTGGTTTTTTTTATTTTTAAAAAGTATAATTTTTTTAAAGTTGTTTGAGACAAGGTCTCTACCTTATAGTCCATGCTGGTCTTGAACTCACTATATAGTCTATGTGGGTCTCACACTTGGAGCAATCCTTTTGCCTCAGCCTCCAGAGTAATGAAGTTATAAGCACAAATAATCATATATAGGATGAATTTTGTTTTTTAACAGTACTGTAAGTTTAAAGCCATGTGAACTTAGAATAAGGTGAGCAGCAGCCAAGATCATATAGGTTTGATTCAAAAGTATCTAAAGTGGAAGGGGAAAGTCATTTAGCACATTCTAACAATATTAATTATTGGAACTTCTTTTTTGAGTATCATCTAGGGATGCACTATAGTCTCCTGTTATTAAAAAAGTGCTAGAATATCTTCATGTCTTATGTTCAGATGTTATACTAGAGTCCTTGTGGGTTTGACATTATTTAGTATTTTTGGTGTGAGGGGGCTGAGTGGTAGGATCTCTATGTAGTTCAGGCCAGGTAGCCTGGAACTCTTGAACAGCTTCCCAAGTGCTGGTGTATGTGCTTGGCTTTGACATTCAGTTTTATAGTCAAAATATAAATATAAACTCAGTTAATATTCCTTTTCCTACAGATTGGTAATTGAACACAGAACTTATAAACGTGGGGCCAGGGAGTTGGCTCAGTGGAATAAGCGCTTCCTGGCAAGAGCAGGGGCCTGAGTTCAATCCCAGGTTCTGCAAAAAACAAACAAACAAACACAAATACAAAAAACAAAAAAATGAACTTATGCACTCTACCACTGAGTTATTACTTCTGTGCACATACTTAGCTGTCTTTGTGATAGGTTAGTAAATCTAAAATAATGTGGGATGGGTTACCATAGTTATTCAGTCTTGCAATTTAGACCTCTTCAAAGTTGTCTTCAGCTGTCTGTTGGGCATCTCCGTGTGCTTATCTGCCATACTTTGTATCCTAGAATCAGTATGTCCAGAATTGAATTTTCTTTCTTATATGAAGGAACTACCAACAGATCTTATCACATAAATTTTTCATTTCTACTTTTGCCATCCTCTTGCCATACAAGTGCTTAAACCCTCTGCCAAATTTTTTCAGAAGTTTCAAGAGCTCTTAGTGAACTTTATAATAGCACTGTTTCTTAAGGAATATGTGTGTATTTCTTCAGTTGTGCATAACCTGGGTGTGGGAGGAGTTAAAAGGCAATTACTACCTTTATGAATGAATCACAGAAATTAACAGATTTTTTTGGAATGCCAATAGTGATTAAACTCAACTGTAAAATACATTAAAAGAGAACTGGAGGTGAGAGCAAAGGACCAAAAACATTAGAGGAACTGATGAGGTCAAAGAATAAAAGTAGGAGTAAAGGAAAAGAATAAAAGTAGGGATATCACCAAGTCAGAGCTATGGTTAATGCAGTTAGGGTTGTATTTCCCAGAATAAGGATAGGGTTGTGTAAAGAGGAGAGACTTGATCTAGACTTTAATGAAGGAGTGGAAGACAGAGAGACAACAGTCAAAACAAAGAGAGCAATACAGGTTAGTGTTGTATGCTGAAAGGAGCCAGACACACATAAGGGTCTGAGTTATTTTATTAAAGTTTTCTTTTTTAAAAAGGAATGGAAAATTATCCTTGTAGCATATGGTATTTCTGGACTGACTTGCTACCCATTCTAACTATCTAATGACAAAATCATGGAAACCACACACTATTCTTCAGTTATTATTGTTCATGAGACCCTATTCCTTCAAGCAGTATCACTAGCTTAAAACTTGGAGAAAGAAATGAGCTCTGAAACATGGGGTCTCTTTAAGAAGGTTGGTTTTGCTGCTGGAGAAGATACCTTGAATTTTTTAGCTCATGATTGAATTTATGGTGACTTGACTTTATTATTAAAGAAGTAAACATGTCTTATAATGAGAGTGGAAGTGTTTCTGTTAGAGGAGGCAAGTCAATGTTTGACTGTTTTCGTTGGCTGTGTTCATCCTGAGGTCAATTATAGCCATGTGATTAGATTACACAATAGTCCCTCAGTATCTCCCAGTTTGATGTGTGTGGTCTCACTGTTTCAAGGGTTTTCAGAAAATATTAATCTAAATTATTTATTGTGGATTTTTCACTATGTTGAGGGATTTTGCGGTATTTTTGTGTAACATGCAAAAATATATGTATGTTAAAATTATATAGATTTATGTTTAGAAAATGGTTAAGAACATTAGAAGTATTTTAAAAGTGTGAAAAGGTTTATGAAAAAAGGTTTATAAAACCTTAAAATATGTTTAAATACTGAAATAAATATAACGTTACTACTTTGCTGATTTTCACTCATCATGGGGATGTCTGGAATGTAACCTTTGTGATAAGTGAGGGACCACTTATCATAATTTTTAGATGAATCTAGTATAAGAAAAAGATATTATAGTCTTTTCTGGGAAAAATGTTTAAATTTGTCAGAAGAAATTTTTATTATAAGGTAATTTTATAAGGAGGCCCATAGACATGATTCCCAAAGATAAGGTTTCATTGACAGCCTCGTGATATCACATACTATTAATTATAACTAAGAAGGAAATCTAAGTAATTTTGTTAAGAAATGGGAAAAGTATTTCTGTCCTATTCTGGAATAGGTATTTATTGTCTTCAAAAAAAGGGTTAAACACATTAGATTGTTTTCTTAAAACTCATGAAATACAAACATTACAGAGAAAGTTTAAAAAATTAAAAAGGATTTTAAAATTTTTTTACTAATTTTAATCAGAAAGAAATAGCAATGAGAGTTTCAAAATAGGTTAGTAAGACAGTTACAATAATTGATACATTTCATATTGTTATCTTCATAGTAGTTATTCAGAGTACAAGATACAGACATGATATCTTGTCTAAACACTATTAGTACAAATCTTTCTTCTCATTGAACTAAGAGAAAGTAGCAGTATATCTGTACTAACTATTGTATATACAGATATATACATATATGGGTGTTCCATTGCTATTCAAATATTATAGGTGCTTGAATTCAGAAAAATAATCCAATATAATCCAATAGCCCATAATAGTAGTGGGTTATCAATAGAACTGGCAGTGCCAGAAGTTGTTGACTTGGGCCTTTTACAGCTCAGCATACTAATATGGCTTTACTTTTTAATACCTCATTTTTATACTTTTCTGCTGGATGGTTAAGACCAAGATAAATTATGCAAGACCCTTATAAAAATGTAACTTTTGTATCTGACAAGGTCAGTTAAATCCCCTCAGGTTTTACCATGAAACCCTGTAAAATAGTTTGTAGATCTTTTGTCAGTGTCAGCCATCTGCATGAGTCACAGCCATTGCTTGACCAATTTGCTCTCTGTGAAAGCCTGGGAAAATGTTTTCTTTCTATGTAGGTGACTCTCCTTAGGGACACTGTACATCATCAATCACATACCTCTGTGGCCCCATAATCTCCTTGATCAGAAAATTTAGGGCACCACTGAGTTACAGGATGTTACAGTACAGGTTCTCTTATGTCCTGAGTCCTCATTGGCCTTGAAGGGCTAGGGCCAAAATATTGGCTATCCTTGTAGCCCCTCTTTTTCTCTAATTTTTGGTCTGCCAACTTAAGTTGTTAACCGTCCAGAAGAGAATCTTAATGACATTATTATCCTATAACAGAGGCAGTTGAGCTTAGCATCATTATCTGAATATCAAATGCTAGATATTAATCAAATCTATCAAATGTTAGACATAACATGAAACAGGTATTTTCTATCACTAATTGATACTCTAAACTTGAATTCCCTATAGAATGTGAACAACAACAACAAAAAAAAATTACACATTTTTACACAGAAAATTAGCAGTCTAACCAGGCTAACCATATTCAACATTGTAGCAGGACAATCCTGTGACTTTTTTCTTGTCTCTTGTTTTATTTCCTTTTTTTTAAAAAAATATTTACTTAGAGAGAGAGAGAGAGAGAGAGAGAGAGACAGACAGACAGACAGACAGACAGACAGACAGACAATATAGCAATAATCAATATGGCATTAGAAGCAGTACACATTTGGAAGACCGGAATGACAGGTATTCCACACACGGCTGTAGTATTACACATTGCTATCCTCAGTGTGGTTGGCTTAGTTCACAAATATCAGCGTATGTCATTAGTCAGAATGAGAATCCTACCAATTAACTGCTAGTTTCAAAAACCTGATGGACATTCTTAGGGCCAGTGCCTTAACCACCTTGTATATATAAATGTGTGATTTTTGCCCCTATTATGTTTCCTCACTTTTCTCCTTGCTCTCTCTTTGTTGTTTAATCCTTAAATTCTTGCTTTCCAGTTAACTGTGTTATACTTTTATTTTTCTTTGTTATGTACCTTTCAATTTTTATTTCTTCTTTTGCGTTCTTACACTAGGGAGACTATACAATATTTACACGTGGGTCTATTTCATTTCACTTATGAGTATATCTTCAAGTTGCATCCACTTATATATGAAGGCTTTGAGTTTATTATTCTTTATATCTGAGTAGTATTCCATTTTATTCAAACACCGTATCTTTTTCATCCATTAAAATATTTTTTTTGGCAGAACTGGGGATTGAACTCAGACCCTTGAGCTTGCCAGAGAAGCGCTTATTCTACTCCCATCTCCCTGGCCCAAACGAATTTTTTTTAAGGGAGAGAAGATATCAGCTTCTGCAGTTGCATCCAACACAGTGTGCTTCCTGGATTGAATATGCCATTGCGTATCATTTCCTGAAAGATAATGATATGGCACTAAAACTTTTGGAAGAATTTAGACAAATTCAGCAAGTAAGAACTTCATTTCAACATTTTCTACCTTTACAGATTAAAATAGTTGATATCTAAATTCCTTAACCCCCAAATTTGAAATAATGTTTGAAACCTATGGAAAAACTTGAAACTTTATGAAATAATGGAAAAAGTTAAATGTAGAATTTTAATACTAAATGAATAATGTAAAAATTTGTATACTAAGCTGGTCATGGTGGCACATGCTATAATCCCAGCAGTTAGGAGGCTAAGATAGGAGGATCCTTGCAAATTGGAGACTAGCCTGGGCTACAAAGTTACAAAGTGAGCTCAAGGTCATCCTGAACTGCATAACTTGATTGATTACAATGCAGAAAATTGGTATTATTGTGAAGGTTTAGAAAAAGCTCCCCCATGGCAAGTTCTTGGGCTTCAACCTGTCACTCAAGTAGGACACTGAAAGGGTATCATATTGTTTTAAGTTATCTGTATTTGTAAGACTTATTATATCTGGAATAGTGAAGTAATCTTTTTAAAATACAACTTGTTCTTTAAGATCAGGGGTAATTTGAGAACTTCTTGTTAAATATACCCAGTAGTCTTTATTTTAAAACTTACGTAAGGATCTTTAATATTTCATGAAGTGTCCACATCATTAAGAGAATGAAAAATGAGCCAGGTGTGGTGGTGCATGCCTGTAATCCTAGCACTCAGGAGGCTGAGGCAGAAGGATTGCTGTGAGTTCGAGACCAGCCTGAGCTACAAAGTGAGCTTAAGGCCAGCCTGAACTGCATAGTGAGACCCGTCTCAAAAAGACAAAAAAAAAAAAAAAAAAAAAAAAAAAAAAAAAAAAAAAAAAGAATGAAAAATGATTTTATCATTTATCAGGTTTATCATTGTGTCAGGTATCTTAGTTTTAATAATTCAATCACAGTGGAGCTCCAAAACATTACTGGGGGAAAGAAATGAGTCTACACAAAGTGTGTTTTTATAGTGATACTAAGTGCACTATAGTTAGTCTGAAGATTCCTTGTTTGCTATCACTAAAGATTATTGTTATGTTTCTGTTTTGAATTAAAGTCCACTTAAAACTTTAGTTTTAAAACAGATATGTTTGCTTTTAAAGACTATTATAAATTGTCTTGTTGCTTACATAAAATAATCTACCTTTGTATATATATTATGTAGAACTTCAGATTGTACTCTAACATTGCAAATAGTTTACATGTAGATTCTCTGTGTATTAGTATAAAATTAGGTGGTTCTTGGGATGAAAGATACTTCTGTTAGAAATACATGGTATATCATTTTGGAGAAATAATTGCCACTATAAAGAATCTGGATTAGTGGTATTCTTTATAATGGAAGTTCATTGAAGGTTTGGTTTGATTTAATTTGGTTTGGTTTCATACTGGGGGTGAACCCAGGGCCTTTGCACTAAGTTACATCCTAGATCCCTTAAAATTTTTTTTATTTGTATTATTTTCCAATAGGGCCTTGCTAAATTGATAGATTTCCTATGATGGGCTTGAACTTCTGGCTAAAAAGTTTTTTTTTATATATTTTGAGGCCGAGTTTCACTAAATTGTTTACACTGGGCTTTTTTTTTTTTTTTTTTAGGTTTTTCTTTTCTTTTGTACACAGGGTCTCACTATGCAGCCCACATTCATAGCGATCCTCCTGCTTTTTTGCCTCCCTAGTGCTGAGATTACAGGCGCGCATCACCACGCCCGGACTCCATCGCTGGCTCAGCGCACCCGAAGGCGTGGCAAGAGGAAGCAGGGATCGAACCCTGACCGCTGTGCTTACCTAAGCAAGCGCTTAGTCCGCTGAGCTATACCGCTGGCCCTTACACTGGGCTTTTAAACTTAAAATTCTTCTACCTCAAAAAGAATTCTTCTGCCTCAACCTCCTGAATATCTGGGATTACAGGTATATTCTGCCTCAACTAGCTCATTGAAGATTTTTAAATGGCAAAGCAACCATAGAAATTAATCTCACCTTTTAAATTATAAGGTGGTTGCAATTGTAATCCTAACACTGTTGATTCTATAAACCTAAGCAATAGATTTTATAAACTTTATAAGGATATATATAGGCTTCATTAGTTTAGAGTGCTATGTATGCTATTAAGGATGTTATGAAAGGAGTTATTAATTTCATTATTCTGAGAGTATAAGAAGTGGAACATACCTTTGTGATCACACAAAATATGTGTGTTTTATAAATTTGAGTCGGATATAAAATATGTTGTAAAGAAAGAAGGGTTGGAATTCTCCAGGGACTGAGTTTAAAATGGTGATTTACTGATTGTGATTTTTTTTTTTTTTTTTTTTTTTGGCAGAACCAGGGATTAAACTCAGGCCCTTGCGCTTGCCAGGGAATGATTATAATAGTTTACTACCATAGAATTTTAGATGTCATTTTGCCAAAATTGAGGGCAGCTTTAATATTGATAATGCAGCTTTCATTTATAACATACAATTTGTAAGTTTATTAGTGTTTTAATATGGATAAATATTGTGGTACTATGCATCTCACATCTGCTTACTTATAATAGGCACTTTAAAAGAGAGGCTTCAGGTTTATGAAGAAATTAGTCAGTGGCACCCCAGAACAACTTCACCTAGAAGATTACCTTTAAATCTTGTCCCAGGTAATATTAGGATATCTTTTGTAGCAATAGTAATTATTATTTGTTGAAATTCTCAGTGCCTTTCATGTTTTACTTTTTTTAAACAAATGTATTTAGTACAGGGTCTACAGGGTCTCACTACACAGATCTGATTCATAATGATCCTCCTGTCTTTAGCCTCTCAAGCACTGGGATTACAGGCATGTGCCAGCACACCCAGGGCAAGGCAGGCATGGCACAGCATGCTGCTGGGGATCAAACCAGGTCCCTGCGCCTGCCTTAAGCAGGCAATTTAATGCACTGGCCTATCTGGCCCACCCTTCATGTGTTGAAAACTTGTTTGTAGTGTAGAGTTTATGTCTAATGGTCTTTGAGTGGAGGTGATCAGTTATGAATTTTATGTATGTGTTAATGTGAACATTATACTTCAATGTATAACTAAATGTTGGTTTTAAGAATTTGAAGTTACATGTATATAAAACTTTACGACATGACTGTTTTTGGGGGGGTGGTACTAGGGATTGAATGCAGAGCCTTCACACCGAGCTATATCCTAGTTATTATTATTATTTTTTTTTTTGAGATGCAGGGTCTTACTAAGTTATTCAGGCTGGACTTGAACTTGTCACCATTCTTACTGAGCCACCTACAATTTTAGGATCTTATGTGAGTTTTTTACAAAAATGCATGTGTAGAAAATAAATTCCCTGGAATTGATGACAAATTACTTGAGGTATCACATTACATATGCTTTCAAGTGGTAAAAGTTTTAAAAAGTTTTCTGTCTTCTTTTTAAAGCATGTACTCAAAGTTTTGTTTAACAAAGGACACCATTATTCCTTTGAAGAAGTGCTTTTTTCTTCAGAGTTATACATTTATGCTTTTGCTTGTTATACCACTAATTTTATTTATATCTTTAAAAAAGTATTTTGTACTTTAGGTAAATAGTACTTTGTGTATGTTGCAATTTGTTTTTATTGTTCAGGAAAATATTCATGACCTTGAACTAAGTTGTTGAATATAGCTGAACTTGTGTTTACTTTTGAGCTGGGTAATTAACATTGTTTATGAGTTTATTTTTTAAAGCTTGTATTTTTGTTGGCCTTTATTTTTAGTTTTAAGTACCATAGATTATGACATATTTATTGAGATTTATTCTTGACATTTCTTTTGGTACAGGTCAGACTTTAAAAAGCTCATGTAACTGCAACAAGTCTATTTCCAAACTAGACACGGTTTTACATTCCTGTAATTCCAGCACTGAGGTGGGGAGAGGTAGGATTATAACTTACCTGAGGAATTTAGCAAGGCTGTCTCAAAATAAAAAAAGCTTTATCAGTAACTCAGTGTGGAGGCTTTTGGTTTAATCCCCAGTATCTCCCCAAGATACCTGTTCTCATGATTGGTAAAATATTTTCTAATGAATTGTCATTTATATTGGAAATATTTATTTAAATAATTGGGTCATACTTTTTATCAAGTCATAAAATTAGAAATATTTGGTTGATTTGATTAGAAAATATCTAAAACATCTTAAAATGTGTTACTACTTTAGATAGGAATTTTTATTTTTTTGTATTTTAGGGAAGGGTCTACAGGGTGTTCAGGGTCTCTCTACTAGATTGGTATGGCATGTGTGTTATTGGGGAATGAGCCCCAGGGCTTTTGTGCTGATTGACAGTCCCAGCCCTTACTTTTATACTTTAAATTTTGAGACAGGATCTTTTTTTTTTTTTCTTTTTTTGCAGAACCAGGGATTGAATTCAGGTCCTTGTGCTTGCCAGGGAAGCACTTATTTCACTGAGCCATTTCCCTGGCCCTGAGACAGGATCTCAAAAAAAAAAAAAATCATAAGGTAATAAATACTAGGTAATTTTGAGATATTGTATGTGATTGAGGAGTTATTTTACCCTGTGTGGTTTTAGTATAACTAATACCTTCAAATAGTTCTAAATTACAGAAGAGTTTTATAAATGAGGTTTTTTTTTTTCCTGGTTCTGTACCTAAATACCAACTTCGTATCCCTTATGACAGTCTTTTTTTTACCAGTTGATAGTGTTTTCTTCCAGAAAGAAACTGCATAGGCAGCAAAAATGGGAGGAGTGTTTAGCTTTCTTTTGTTGTGTGTTGACTAGTAATTAAACCAGGGTCTTTGCACAGAGCTGTATCCTCAGCCCTTTTTAATTTTTATTTTGAGACAGTGTCTTTCTGAGTCATTGAGTAACTCGCCTGCTCTGGACTCAAATTTAGGAACTCTTGCTCCCTCAATCTGGGCTTACCTCCTTTTGAAATATTTAACTTTTTTTTAAGGTGGTGGTATAGATTATTCTCAGCTTGGGTTTTCTTTTTACTTAACTCCATTTTTGGATATCAGTCCTTTATCAGCACATGGTTTCTTCAGTATTTTTCATATCTCAACAATCTCATTAATAGGTTGGTGGGGAAAAAATGCTTTCAGTATTAGGAATAAATACAAATTAAGTGTCTTGCTTGTTTTTCAAATCCAGTCTGCCAGTGTATCTGAATAGGCCAGTGGAATTGAGAAGAGGAACTCATAGTAGCTTCTGACTTGGAAATAAAATATTTGTTCTGTCAGTGAGTGATAGCGCGTAAGAAAAGCAAAGTATTAACTTTTCAAAATTACTGTGGTTATTTTTGGAAAGAATCACTTTTTGTTGTTTTGGGTATGGGGAATTGAACTCAAGGCCTTGCACTTGCCAGGTAGTGCTGAACCACTGAGCTATATCCCAGGACCTAATTATCCTCATTTAAAAATGGAAAACAGGTTTTAGTGGACAAGTACATGTCATACACAAAATAAATAGAGAATTGTACATTTTACTACACTAAATAGTATCTTTTAGTGTTTGTCACCATTCTGTTAAGTTTTGGTTGTGCTAGGGGGAATAGTGTTTTTTTCTGAAACAGGTCTTATGTTCAGGCTGGCTTTGAACTTACCCAGTAGCCCAGGATGACCTTGATCCTCAGAAATCCTCCTGACTGAGCCTTGTGAGTGCTGAGATTACAGGTGAGCCAGCACCATACCTGGCTCACCAGGGGGAATATTGGAAAGAATTAGGGGCTGGGGAGATTGTCAGTGGGATAAGTGCTTCCCTGGCAGGCACAATGGTCTAAGTTCAATCCCTGGTTCTACCAAAAAAAAAAAAAAAAAAAAAAGAAAAGAAAAAAAAGGAAAGAATTGATCTCTGAAAATGCTTTTTTTGGTTTCTTTGGCAGTGCTGGGGATCAAAACCAGGGCCTTGTTCATAGTAGGCAAGTGCTATACCACTGAAGTCATCCTTCAGCCTTGCTTTTGTTTTTTTAAGGAACTAATGTAGATTTATTTATATAATTTTTTTTATTTTGGCGACCAGAGATTGAACTTAGACCCTTGCCAGGGAAGTGCTTATTCCACTGAGCCATCTCCCCGGCCCCTGTAATGTAGATTTAGTCTAAGGTGAGGTTCCCATTGCTTGGCAATTTGTTATTTTCCAGTGACTAATAGTTGATCTAATAGATTATCTGAAAATAATCTTTGTAAATTACTGAATTAAATTTTTTCTTTCAAATTTTTATTGCACCTATTTATATTTTCTATGCATGTTTTATTCAGCATGGTTAGTTCAACAAAATAACTGCTTTAAGTTCTTGGGTTTTTCACAGTGTGGTATGTCATAAAGAAACAAGCTGGGTATGGTGGCACACAGATAATGGCTGCTGGTAGTTCTAGCACTTGGGAGGCTGAAGCAGGAGGATCATTCTGAGTATGAAATCAGCCTGGGCTGCAAAGTGAACTCAAGGCAGCCTGAGCTGCATAACAAGAACCTGTCTCAGAAAGACAAAAATAAAGGGAGTGAGGGAAGCAAAAGAAAAAAGAAACATAGGAGGCTATTTCAATAGCTTTACTTCAGATTATTCATGACACATGTGGATCTCTTTAATGGTTAGATAAATGTATAATCTTTATTTTAACCATGTTATGATGTTTATATGTCTTTGTATTTAAAATTGAAGTTCTTTCAAATTTTTTTTTTTTTTTGCTTTTTGAAAATAGCACCAAAATTTTTGTTAGGCTTATCCGTAAGAATTCAATATTGTAAACAGTGTATTCATTTTAATTATAATGTTAGATACCCCAGAATTCAATCTAATGTCTAACTCATACTTATTTTACTTTGTCTTATTTTCTAAAGTAAGTTCTATGAGGCAGGGTTATTTTGTGTAGATTTGATTTAATCACTGCTGTACCACCAGTACCTAAAATAGTGCTCAATATGGAGTAGGTGCTTAATAAATGATTGTAGAATAACTGAATTTTGAAGTAAATCACTACCCATTTTGGAGAAACATTTGTAAAAACTGCTGTACACTACAAACTGTAGTGTTTGAAATGATATTTTGGTTACTAGTTTAATATAGTGCTGCTTTTTGCAGAGTTTTGAGCTTTAAAGGACTGAGTCTGTGTTAGTCTGTGAAAGATCAGGAAAGAAAACTTGCTGTTGTGGCTGTATGCATGATGGTAAGGAGGTTATGTTTATTGTGCTACTTAAAACTGTATAATTGTTTTGTTTACCAGTGTTCGAAGCATTTCTTGGGGATGCATTGAATCTAGATCCAGGGAAAATGCAGTTGTGAACTGAAGTATTGGGATGATGATGATTATTATTATTGGAGACAAGATCCCTGTTGTCCGGGCTGGGCTTGAACTTGGGCTTCATTGATCTTTACTACATCTCTCAGGCAGCTGGAACTGCTGGGGATGGAGTGGGGTCCAGGCTCAAGGTTTGATCCTTTTTATATAGCAATAGTAATGCTGACAGACTTGGGATTTAAAACTTAGGCTGAGGATAATTGTTTCTAAGGGTCCTGTATTTTTCTTTGCAAAATCATTGTAAGAATTGTTTGTATTGGGGGGCTTGCTCATTAGCTCAGTTTAAGTGCTTTCTTAAGCAAAGGCAGTCAGGCTCAGGATACTGTTGTTTGATCCCCAGATCTTCATGCCTTACCAGACCTGCCCTTAAAGCAGCCTGAGCCAGCCAAAAAAAAATTGTTTGTATTAATTACAACAAAATATACTTTTATTTCTAAGTGCAAAATTTAGAGAACTACTGAATAAGTTCTTGAGGACAAACTTCAGTAAAGGCTACCTACCCTTGTTTCTTACTTTGAAATCTTTATATCATAATGCAGGAAAGGTAAAATTTGGTGTTCAATTTTGTTGTTGTACTTTTACTAATTTAATCGTAATAGAAAGATTCCCTGTAAAACGTTAAAGTTTTTTGTTTGTTTGTTTTTGTTTTTAGATAGGATCTTACTGTATACTTAAGGCTGGCCTTGATTTCACCACGTAGCCCAGGCTGGCCTTAAATTTTCAGTGATTCTTCTCCTGAGTGCTGAGGTTATAGGTATGCAGCACTATGCTTGGCAAAATACTATATATTTTAGTAATTTTCTCTATTCTAGTAATCTTATTCTCTTTACTTTTAATCTAATAGATGTATAATTTCTTGCACATGCTATAGTATCAAAGGAAATGTCATTGTGTAGAAAGCAAAACCTGTATGAAAATAGATTATTGTAAAGGTTATTTTTTAATGGGTATGCTTTTCTGGTAGAATTTTATTTTATTTTTTAAACTTTATTTATTTATGTGATACAGGGTCTTGCTACATAGTTCAGACTCATGATGATCCTCCTCTCTCAACCTCTCCAGTGCTGGGATTATGGGCACGTGCCACCACATCCAGTTTCAGAGCAGCTGGCACAGCATATGGTACCAGGAATCAAACTTGGGTCCCTGTACTTGTCAGGCAGGTGCTTAGACCACTGAGCTATCTCCCTAGTCTCCTAGTAGGATTTTAAATTTGATATATTATAAGAAATTTGTACTTAAATATTTAAATTTGTATTTAAATATGATTCAGTACCTATTTTTTATAGTATGATTATGAATTTTTCTGTTAACAGAATACAAAATTCTAGTTTTAACAAATAGGCTAGCTACATTTTAATAAATACATGCTTAACTAGCTCTTAAGTACTTTTTGATTTTTTATAATTGAAATATCGACATTGAAATCTTGATTTTAAATTAGAAAGACAATTATAAGTTAATAGCAATATTTATACTTTCAGTTCCAAGCATTGCTGCTAATGGTATTTTCTGTAGGCAGATTTTTGCTTTATGAGACAGGGTCGCACTATGTAGTGCTGACTAACCTGAAACTCACAGAGCTCTTCCTGTCTCAGCTTCCAGAATGCTGGGATTATAGGCATGTGCCACCATATCCAGCTATCATCAGATTTTGAAAGTTACTATTGGATAAAGAAAAAAAAAATTAGTTAAACCTTCAGTTAAAACTTTAATTAAGTCACTTTGCTTAACTTTGACTTATAATTGATAAATGACTACTTGTGAAAAATGTTGAGAACAAGTTCAGTTATCATTATAACTGATTCACAGGCAAATAAAACCATAGGGGCACATGTAAGCCATATCTGTACCATAGTAAGTGATGAGTTAACAATAATCATTTTGTGTTCCATTTTTATACATCACTCTTTTTTTTTTTTTTTTTTGTCTTTTTGAGGCAGGGTCTCACTATGCAGTTCAGGCTGGCCTTAAGCTCACTTTGTAGCTCAGGCTGGTCTCAAACTCACAACAATCCTTCTGCCTCAACCTCCCAAGTGCTGGGATTACAGGCGTGTGCCACCACACCCAGCTTATACATCACTCTTGTGGAAATTCTGATATAGTGAAAGAGCAGACGCTTGGGATTATAGTTGTGTAGTTTGGAATTCTGACTCTTATCACCGACTTTCTTTAGAAATTACCAGAATCATAAGATTGGGATAAGCATATGTAAAAAGTTGATGTGTGATTTATATTATTAAGTTTCTAATGTAGTTCATTCAGAAATGTTAAAGAAATAGTAGTTTTACCTTACTACTCAACTGCTTTGAAACTTGTTGGATTTGGTGCTCAAGCATTTTGCTAAGAAAATTTTGTCCCCATACTCATCTGATGTTTAATTGCTTTGTGACTTGCTACCCTTTTTAGCCGAAAGAATTTGTGTTGTTTTTTGGTACTTGTTACATCTTCCGGCACCACCACCCTTCACCTTTATGCTTCATCTCTGCAAGTAGTTACAGTGGCTTTATTGTCACTGTTGAGCAGTTTATCTCTGTAGCTAGCCTCTTCAAAACCAACGTTGACACTGCTAATACATTTATCAGAAATTCAGCAGTGTGTTTTTTGCTTCTTATGCTTAGTTTCCTAATTTGGTTAAAAAAAGAAAAGATAGTTTCAGTGGCTTTCTTAGTTACTTTTTCTGATTGGTGAAAGAAAATACCCAAAACCCAAAGTTAAAAGGGGAGAAATATACTTAACTCAAATTTAGTGGAGTCCATAATCTACTGGCTCCAAGATCCGGCAACACATAGTGGAGGAGGGGCAGCTATCCATGGTGGCAGAAGACTGTAAACGCAATAAAAGCTCTAATAGCATCTTTCTGCCCCTTTGATTTTATCCAGAATTCTGGGGTTAGGGCAGTTCAAAAACCCTAAAAAATCAGTGGGCTGATTGGGTAATCATACACCAGTGTCCTACAATCTAGATTAAAAAGCCTTTGAAGAAGTCCTATGATTGCCAAGGTTTTGGGGAGACATCAAGACAAAACCATAACAGTGGCTGCCATGTTGCAATAATAGTATAAACCCAAAATTTTATCTGTATCAGACATGGTATTGTGGCATTATGACTTTAAAGTCAGTTTTTAGCACAATTATGTAAGAAAAACTGGCCAAGAATCATACAGTTATTGGGTAGTTTCTTTTTTTAAATGGCTCACCATTTAAACATATGGTATATCCCTTTGATCTTGAACAAAGAGTTGAATGAGACAATTAAAAAACAGTGCCAATAGTCAAGAAATGGCCGTGACTCATCCACAAGGCTGACACTGACGAGGGATCTACAGAGCGGTACAGGGTTACAGGATAAACCCTGAGGGTACCTGACTGACCTTATCTGATACAAAAGTTACATTTCTTGTTATATAGGTCTTGCTTTAACCATCCAGCAGAAAAGTATAAAAATGGAGGTATATAAAGTAAAGTCATATTAATATAATGAGCTGTGAATGGCTCAAGTCAGCAAATTAGTGGATAACCCACTTCCATTGTAGACTACTGATCTGTGTTGGATTGTTTTATTTAAAAAAATTATATATATATATATATATATATATATATATATATATATATATAGCCATCCATGTTGTGAAAATCCATAACATATGTATCGTTGTATGTTACCCTGTTTATGTCATTTGTTCTCTGTTTTTACTTCTATTTTTCACTCTTCAAGTTAAAATACAAATAAATAATTTTTTTTAAAAAACAGTGCCAAAAGTTTCTTTTTTCTTTTCTTTGAATTTTTTTCATTTTATGTATTTGGTACAAGATCTCACTCTGCAGCCTGGACTCATAATGAACCTCCTGTTTTTAGCCTCCCCAGCGCTGGGATTACAGGCATGTGCCTGTCTCCAGCTCAGCGCACCCTGGGGGGCAGGGCTGGTGCGGCATGTGCGACCGAGGATAGAAACCTGATCCCTGTGCTTGCCAAAGCAGGCGCTTAGTCCGCTGAGCTATCTTGCTTGCCCCAACGGTTTATTTTGAAAATGAGGGGTGACAGAGTATTGAAGAAATTGACTCTGCATAGCATACTTGATCCAAGCAAAAGAGAAAAAGCAAAAATAAAAGTACACCCGGATCTAGAAGAGACAGAGTGGGCTACTATGAGTCATGATAGTGGCATCTTCTTGGTGTCTGTGCTGTTGAAACCAAGAAATTTATTATTAAGGTTTTTAAGATTGCATGTGAATGTGCCACAATCTTTATTTTTTTCCCTAAAGTTCTGAAACTAAGATCTGTTTTGTTAGTGTTAATACAATCTTCATGAACGATTATGTATAACTTGAATATGTTTTGTAGCTTTTAAAAATATTGTTATTGCAGTTTTTATTAAAATTGTCTTTAAAAGTATGTTTGACTGGAGATGCACAAAGTAAACCTGCGGGTTTTTTTCTAGCTGTAGTTTTTACATCTGTCACTAGATGGCACTGTAAATTCATGGAAAAATAACAGTCCTACATTGAGCAATTTGAGAACTAAATTTCTGTGTGTGTGTGTATGTGTGTGTAGAAAATATGTATTGTGATAAATAAATGAGAGCTCACTTAACATTATAAATTATTTTTTTATTTTACTATAGTCCTCAGAGAATGCCTCTGAATCTTTTTCTTTTTTTGTTTTTTTTTCCATAATTTTATTGAAGAACAAATAGCAATGAGACAGTTTCAAATCTAATTAGAAGAACAGATTCAATAATTAATACATTGCATATTGTTTTCTTAGTGGTTATTTGTTGTACAAGGTGCAGACATGATATTCCATTTACAAACACTATTAGAGCAGATCCCTCTGAGAACTAAATTTGTAAGCCCACAAAAGCTTTTTAAAATTACATGATATTTTAATTGAGATTAATGGTGTGATTTTAGTGGGTTAAAGGGTGTTACTTTCAATTTGCAACATTTTGTCAGTGCTTTTCCAACAAATTGTTTATCAGAACTAGCTAAGAAGTTTGTTAAACATAGGTTGTGTAGAATAGGATTTTCTGATTTTGTCAGTTAAGGGTATGATCCAAAAACTGTATTTTTAATAAGGTACTGGGGCTGTTAGATCTTGGTAATGTTAATGGCTCATAGACTTCACTTTCAGAGCCAATTTTTAAAACCCAAATAATTATTTTAATTTCCAAATCATAAGTTTATTTAATCTTCAAATTTTGATATAAAGAAATAAAGATATAGGGGCTGGGGAGATAGCTCTGCAGCTTAGTGCCTGCCTGGTAAGCACAAGGTGCTGAGTTCAATCCCTGGTACTGAAAAAAAATTAAAATCTGACTTTTAGTTTTATGCATATAAAGTACACATGTGTACAATGCAATAATTCAATGCATATGTATATCATACATGATCAAATAGGTTAATTAACATTTCCTACTGCTAAAACATGTATCATTTTTTCTGTGTTGGGAATCCTCAGATTTCTCTCCTAGTTCTTTATAAAACAAATATTGATGAATGTATACACAGCCTCTGAAGCCTTGGAACTTATTCTTCCTATGTGGTATTTTAGAACCTGTGTTCCACCTTCCATCTGTCTACCTTCTCCCTACCTTTCCTAATCTTAGTGACCACTTTTTTCTCTGCTTCCATGAAGTCAGCTTTTGTAGCTTATACATAAATGAGAAACCGCTATTTGTTGTTGTTTTGTTTTTTATGTATTTGGTACAGGGTCTCACTACACAGCTGTGACTCATAGTGATCCTCCTGTTTTCCACCTCCCCAGCACAGGGATTATAGGAGTGGGGTCAGCATGGCATGTGGTGCTGGGGATCCAATAGTTCTGGTGCTTGCCTAAGCAGGCACTTAGTCCACTGAGCTCTCATTGCCCCTAGAAGCCAGTTTTTAAATTAAACACTTTTTGTTCATGAAAAGTTCCCCTTTTCTACTACTATAATTAGTATTGTCATATTTTTGTTGTGTTTCATTAAATGTATTTTTAGTTGTCATATGTAATTTTTTTCATATTCTATTTTATCTATATTTTGCCATCTTTAATGTGTAATTTCTTTCTTTAATGTCTTGTTTCCCCATTGCCTGTCTTAATTCTAGTGAGTCTGTACCATGTAGTATAGTATCATAGTCAAAGGATATTCCATAGTTCTAAGAAGTGTTTTAGTTTTGCTTTTCTTGGAAGTGGGGTCAAGAGGATAGGCAGTTGGGTTCTGACCAGCAAGATGGTCAATGACTTCATGGAAGCTATTCTATGATTTTATGGGGTAGAAATTAATATTGATTCAGAATTAAGCAAATTAAATCATACTGTCTTCCTCTTATTAAGTGGAACATGAGCAGAAGTTTCTTTCACAGCCATATATGCCAAAATTTTTTAAGACTTGGTGACAAGGGCCGGTGTTATAGCTCAGCGGACTAAGTGCTTGCTTAGGTAAGCGTAGGAACCAGGGTTCGATCCCTGCTTCTGCTTGCCCCGCCGGCCCCGCCTTCGGGTGCACTGAGCCGGAGATTGGAGTCTGGGTGTGGTGGCGCGCGCCTGTAATCCCAGCACTAGGGAGGCAGAAAGCAGGAGGATCACTATGAATGTGGGCTGCATAGTGAGACCCTGTGGACAAAAAAAAAAAAAGAAGACTTGGTGACATGGTGTGCTGTTCAGTGACAGGGAACAATAGTAGATTTTTGGCAGTGTGTAAAGAGGTCTGGGAAAGAAAAGAGAAATATAAATATTGTTTTCTGAAAATAAAAGTGTCTGAAGTTCCTGTTTTCACAAGATAGCAGTGTTTCTGACCTTTTAGTAGTATATAGGTAAGTTGAGTAGGAAAAATCTATAATTTCATGAAATCTATTTATTTTGCCATTTACCAAGATGGTTAACAGTAAGCAAAACAGGCATTTTTACTTTTGTACTTCAATTTGGATCATCTCACTTGACTTTTATGAGGAGTAATATTTTTAAAAATCTGAATTTCTATATATATCTTATAACTTCACAAAATAGGGAACAAATAGCAAATTAATAAATTGTATGGATATATTTATTGGCAAAAGATTATTTGTCCTGTAGAACCTCAAACTGCTTATTGAGATGAGAAATTATTAAGGTCTATTTTACTGTTAGTAAAGGCAGTAATACATTTTCCCTTTTTAAAATTATTCCCTCCCTGAAATTCATATTTATATTAGTAGTCAAAGAAAGGAAATACCATAGTTTACTGAATTACAGGTTTGAAATGAGCTATATATTTTCCAAACCTAATTTAATTTTTAAATAAAAATAACTTCAATAAAATATTTTTAAAATTTAAAAATATGATTTTTAAACAAGTTTCTATAATCTGGGAACTTGTTACTAATTATGAAACCTCTCTTAAACTTTTTTAGCCCTTATAGTAAGTTTAAATTAGATTGAATTGAATCTTTTTTTTTCGTACCTGGTTTACAGGGTCCAGGGTCTACTGGGTCTCACTATATAGATGGGACTTCTAGTGAGTCTCCTGTTTTTAGCCTCCCAAGGCTGGGATTAGAGACTGCGCCACCACGCCTACCCTCAATTGTCATCTCAGCTTGCCCCAGGGGCAGGACGGGTCTCAGCTTAAGCCTTGCCAGGGATCAAACCTAGCTGCTGCACTCTGTCTAAGCAGGCACTTTAGTCTGCTGAGCTGTATGGTTGGCCCTTGATTTGGAATTTGATTACTCATTTCAACCCACTTTTAGTCACAGTAATACTACTTTTTATGTGCCACATCATAGCTACTTATTAAGTTATTTTTGAATTGAAATGAGAGCACTTTCAGCCTATTTACTATAAATTTTCCATAACTCTGTGCAGCGGGAGTTAGCCCTATTTTAACATAAAGAATTGTTTGAAAGGTCAAGTAGCTTTCTGAGAATCTTTTTTCCTCAAGCTCTTTAAATTCTCTACTTTTCTAATATATATACTTTATTTGTTTCTGATATTTTAATTTCAAAAACCTTTTACAGTGTTTTCAGTCTTGTGAATAACAACTGTAGTCTGGGTTCTTCATGTGTCTTTCTGTGTCATTACCTTGAATATTTTTAAAGGAAATTCCAGACATACTGTTTCACCCATAAATGCATTAGTATGATTTCTTTAAAATGCACATAGCCAGGGAGATAGTTGAAGGGCCTAAGCACCTGCCTGGCAAGCGTAAGGTCCCAAGTTCGATTCCAGGTACTGCAAAAAGAAAAAAGAAAAAAAAATTCAAAATACTTTTGGGCCAGGGAGATAACTCAGTACAATAAGTGCTTTCCTAGCAAGTGCAAGGTCCTGAGTTCAATCCCTGGTACCGCCAAAATAAATAAGTAAATAAATAAAATGCACAAAATTAACCTCAGACTTTAATCTTTAATGTTCAGTTCACATTTAGGTGTCTTCCCATGGTCCAAAAAAAAGTTTTTGTATAATTGCTTTACTTATATGTAAATCTATTTAAGATTTTTACATTCAGTTATCATGTTTTAAAAAAATATTTAGCAGTAATTAGTCTTTTAAAAAATGCCTTTTTTTCTTATGAATTTCAGTATAGTGTGCTGTCATTCCTGTAGCCTGTAGTATGGAGAGTTAGATTTTCAGGCTTGATTGGATTGAACAGGTCTGTTGAGTACTTCACAGGTAGTGCTGTGTGTTTGATGTGTCATAGCAGGAAGGAGACATTCTGTTATCTCTCTTGCTTGATGTTAAGATTGACCAGCATTCCTGCCAGGGGGATGTGCCTATGAAGATGTTTCTCATGAACCTCTCGGATCTGAGGATTGTAGGCACTCTTGAGGATCACTGCCTAAACCTCTTATTTCATTATTTTTATTTTTTTCTGCATTTATTAGCTATTTGGGTGGTTTGCTTTGTTTTGTTTGGTGGCACACAGCTGGGATTGAGTCCTTGTGCATGGTAGGTAGGTTCTCAGCTATACCTGCAGCACTGGAACTTTTCTTTTAAAGGGAAAGTTAAAAAAATTTTTAAATTTTCTCTCACAAATATTCGGTTCCCATGAAGCACAGTTTATGTGTGAAGAACAGCATAAATTGTCTTTTGCCTTTTTTAATTTAAACTATAAAGATTTTATTGAGGGGCCAGGGAGATAGCTCAGCAGCATAAAGCCTGCCTGGCAAGTGCAAGGTCCTGAGTTCAATCCTTGGTACCACTAAAAAAAGATTTAAAAAAACAAACAAAAAAGATTTTATTGGTTTACCAAGACAAGTTAATTATTTAAATTTTTAAAATTACTATTATATGTTTGTAGTACATAATGCTTAAATTCCTCATTGGGTGTTGGTACATATACATAAACACATCTTAATTATTTTATTTCTTTATTTTTGTATTTTAGTACAGGGTCTACAGGGTCTCACTACGTAGATCATAGATTGGACTCCTAGTGATCTGCCTGTGTTCAGCGTCCTGAGAGCTAAGATTATAGGTGTGCGCCACCACGCCCAGTCTCCCTCTCAGTCTCTGCATGACCTGGGGGCGGTGCCTGCAGGGCAGGCTGCTGTGTCTGCCTAAGCAGGTGCTTTAATCTGCTGAGCTATTTGGCCAGTCCTGTAATTGTTTTAACTTACAGTGTTTTTATGTTATCTTGCATTTGGCTAGTTAGCTATGCAGAAGATGTGTTTTGATGTCATATAACTAAATTAACTCCACCTGCATTTTAAATTTGTATGTGCTCCTTTTGATTTTTTTTTTTTTTTTTTTTTTTAATGTCTTTTTGAGACAGGGTCTCACTATGCAGTTCAGGCTGTCCTTCAGCTCACTTTGTAGCTCAAGCTGGTCTTGAACTCACAACAATCCTCCTGCCTCAGCCTCCCAAGTGCTGGGATTACAGGCATGCGCCACCACGCCCAGCTCCTTTTGAATCTTTTGAAAACAGCTTGTTACTTCCTTAGCCTCTCTTCTATAGTCCTATCCTGTCCCTCAGGATAGGGACAGGTTAGGACTCAGCTAATTGTATATATGTGACTTCTTTTCTTAGATGACCTAGTGTTTGCTCTGGTTTTTGATATTTCGTAGGGCTAGTGCCATGTTGTTGAGGCTGTATCCTTTTCCTTGGGAGTGCTACTAAATTTGGATTTCTCCTGTTCAGCATTGAAACCTAGTAAATGCTGTTTCTGGCAGTTTGGTAGTCCAGTTTCTGCTTGGCAGCGATGGTCTCTTCAGGTTTCCTTCTGTGAATTTTCCTTACATGTTCATTTTGCTTTCAACCTGGGAATTCGCAGATTTAGATTTCTTTTTATATTTTTGGTGGAACTGGGGATTGAACTCAGGCCCTTGTGCTTGCCGGGGAAGTGCTTATTCCACTAGCCATCTCCCCAGCTCCCACAGATTTAGATTGATTTATATCTTTTCTCAGCACTATGTCTTTGGAGGAAGGTTGAGGCTGGAAGACGGTTGAACCAGGATTTTGTTTTTTCTGCTTGGTTATGCTAAACTTTAGGACATGAAGTCAGCTCTTTCTGTTGCATGTTGTGATTTTTGCTGAGCTTTTACTCTTTAGTATAATAATTACTAATTATGGTTAGGATTATAGAGAAAGTATATGCCCTGCTTTACTTAGAATTCCTTATAATAATTGAAGGAACCTCCAACAACTGTACTCTGGGTCCAGTACTTGCTAGCACAGCACTATGATAAACTTGAACAATATTCTTTGGTTTTGGATTATATTAATTCTGCAATTGCTAGTACTCCAACTCTAATAGAATTGTTTTATGTGAAAGCAAAAGTTTACAAGGTAAAAATCATGTTTTTTGACTAGTTGGATTTAGCCATTGTAAGAAGTGTTGGAGGGCTGGGCATGGTAGAATACACGATATAGCGAGACCTTGTCTCAAAAAGAAAAGAGAAAAAAAAAGTCTTGAAGTTGTTTCCATGTTTTTGCTTGGAAGCAAAAACTTCCAAGGCACCCTGGTAATATTTTTCTAATATTTAAACAATACTAAGGAGTTTTATAGCAGATACTTGTATAATGTTATTCACTTGGTTTAGTTCTTAAAAGTGTAAATTGTAATTATCTAGATTTCTAGATACATTGGCCAGAAATAGGGTCGAATTTCTATATGTTTTTATATAATCTTTTTCCATTTATAGTGTACTTGTACTCAGTCATAGGTAACTTCAATTTCTTCAATGCTTTCATCTCATAAAGCATATGGGTAATCTCAAAAAAGCTGCCGAATGGATGGATGAAGCATAGCCTTTGGATATAGCTGATAGATCCATCAATTCTAAATGTGCAAAATTCATACTTCGAGCAAATATGATAAAAGAGGCAGAGGAAATGTGCTCCAAGTTCACAAAGGTAGGAGATAGCATCCATTACGTGAATTAGTAAAATTGTGAGATTGCCATTCATTAAAAAATGCATTTTTTTTAATCCTATTTACCCATATCCTAAGTATAGTTTCTTACTATGTATTTCTATATGTATTTCTGGCAGGGGATTACTAAAAGTCCTCAGAGGGATCAAAATAACTTTGTTAAAGCATGAGTAATATGCCATTTTTTTGTGGGGACCTATTGCTAAGATCCCCAACTGCATGTTTGAGGTGAAGGATGAAGGAAAAACGGAAACCATTTTAGTAATTCATGAAAAGGGGGGCTGAGAAGTCAGTGCCTCAGGATGGACAGTGGTAGCAACACTCTGTATGGGGAGAATGCAGTTATTAGAGGGATCATCAGATGACTGAGGGTGGTGGTGATCTCACGCTAAGATCTTGCCCCGGAGCTTCGTAAGTCTTCGTGGTTTCAGTCTTAGTGTTACTCAAGTAGTCGTGGTCTTGGTCTTGGTGAGGGAGAGAGGATGGCCCAACCCCAGTGAGATTATGGAAATGTCAGAAAGTGAAGTATGGAAAGCTAGTCATTGTGAATTTGTAGTCCCCAACAATTCTTTATGTGTAAAATTGAGTTTATAGCCCAAAGCTTTGGCTCAGTAGTGCTCTGTGACTGCTTTTTTAACTATCTTTTACAATTTCTTACCTCAGAGCTACTTAGAATTCTTTCTATGTATGAGTAATTTCTTTTTAATAAAGAGGCACCAGGAGGTTTATTAGGAAATTAAAGGAGCTAAGAGAGAGGCATATTATAGTGTGGGGCTGAAAATACATTTCTTTGGCAGTGGAAATTTATGAAATTTGTGAAGTTATGGAAAGTTTGGACTTGTTTTACAGGATATAGAAATAATTTCTTAGCACTGCTGGTCTCTGACATTCTACAATTAAATTCTTTAAAAAAAGTTTTTACTTGTACTGTGTAATGATCATGTTCATTGTTGGGTAATATAAATAATACTTCTTAATTCTTTTTACTTTCCCTTCCTTTTCCTTGTCCCCTCTGTTTGAATTTAAATTCTCTGATACTATTGCACTACATATCCATTCCTTTCTTGTCCATCCCTCACCATTGTTTTATATTCCTTTCCTAATAGAGTTTTGCTATGTTATGAAAGTAATACATGTTTAGGGTTAAAAGTATAAGTAGACTAATAGAATAACAAAGCTCAGAAACAAGAATCACATATTTTTGGAAACTTCAGATGAAAAGTTATTGCTGAAACAATTAGGTTGAAAATGAAAAATTGAATATCTCTGTCTTTCACTGCAAACAAATCAATTGTAGGTAGATTAAAGATCTACATATTGAAAGTGAACCTTTCAGACTTTTGGAAGAAAACAGGAATTTGTCTTTAGGCTAAGAAAGTATCTTTTATGCTTGAGATAGAAAACATGCTGTCTCTTTCCTCTTTTTTGTCTTCTACTTGTCCTCCATTTTTTTGAATTAACATGTAAAAATTGTACATATTAATGAGGCTCAGTGTAATATTTCTATACGTTCATACAGTGTATACTATAAAATCCAAACACCCTGTAAGTATTCCTTAAGGTAGTAAAATGTACAATATGACTGAAAGTCAAGTACCTGAGTATATTAAAAATTTATATTTATATATAAAAATAGCTATAATCAAAGTGAGAAGAGAATTGGAGAAGATATTTTCAACCAGAGGCCGGGGAGATGGCTCAGTGGAATAAGCACTTCCCTGGCAAGCACAAGGACCTGAGTTCAATCCCTGGTTCCGCAAAAAAAAAAAAAAAAAGATATTTTCAACCAATGATGGTAAAGAATATATTAAAAACTCTGGAGAAATAACTGAAATAATTATGCAGGACACATTCAGTGTGAGAATGAGGCATCAGGAGGACATCACATTTGCAAGTTTGATTTCTAGCTTTTAATGAAGAAACTTTGGAACAAGTTATTACATCTTCAAAAATGCATATCATGTGCAAAGTGGAGGGCATCAGTGCTGATGTTTTTAAGTAAGTTTTTAAGATGAAAATAAGTTCCTGCTGTGTCCTATGAGGTTAAGATATTGCTGATGTAGCACCAACTCACCATCTTAAATGTTAACTAGATTCTAGGTGTGTCTCAATGTTTAGAGAAATCCTTTATAATTTAGAAGCCACAGAGTAGTTTGATCTTCTGTTATGAAGATTTTAACTACTTAGAAAAATAACGTCTTAGAAACAAACATATGGAAGTAAGTAAAAATGCAGTAAAGAAAAGATAAGACACTATACATGTGGCCACAAGAAGTAAAGACTGGAAGAGCCGAGGAGATAGTTCTGTAGAATAAATGCTTGCCTGGCAAGCACAGGGTCCTGAGTTCAATACCCAGTACCAGAAAAAAAAGAAAAGGAAAAAGAAATCCTTACTAGTAATCAGCAAAATGAAAATTAAAACAATAGGAAAAAATTAAATCAATACAGTAGCATTGTATCCATCAAATATGCTGACATGAATAGGTATTTGTAGGAGATACTGGTCCTCGTCTCAGTCCAAGAAAACAATATTTGTAATCCCAAAGTTACGTTATTGCAATCCCATCAAGTTGATTCCAATCTACCGCTTTCCATGCAACCCACAGCCCAAATGAGGACACTAAATTATATTTTTAATCATCGGGGAGTCGAGGGGCTCTAAGTCCTGCCATGACATTGCTTTCCGGAACCAAGAGAGCAACCCAGGGTCTCACCTGGTTTTTATTCAGTGGGGGAGTGGCTTTAGGAGGATTGACTGAGAATCATGGGAATTAGGTGACTACTATCAGCTGAGCTAGGTGGGTGGCCTAAATTTACCTCTACCATATGCAGAGAGGATATGCAGAGAGAGTAATCTGCATTATATAGTGTTTAATGTTTTGGAAAGTCTGGTGCTTCAGCTTTGATGTAGTCTTTCAAGCCCCAGGAAGTCATAGCCTCTATCTCCAGGCTCGATTCCAGCTGGAGGCACAGAGTATTAGTTCTACTGTATTGTCTCCATCCATCCTGTCTCCGCCCAGCTCACATTAAGGAGCAGCAGGTTTACCAGGGAAACACTCATGCCACCTTCAAAGACTATCACCATCACCTCAGCTAGACCAATACACATTGCTTAAGGCTGATTGAAGGATAAAAAGAAATCCTAGCCAACTCTCTACATAACAATACAGGGAAATAGGATCAGGCTCAGTCAAAGTGGAGACAGTCACTCTTCTTTCAAGGAGAGCTGCTCAGGGGGTCCTCCACAGGTATTGACAAAAAATTTTGATATACCCACTTACCTGTGCACTGATGATATTAATTTTTATTAAGGTCCATATGTTTAGAACATTTGTTTATTGTTTCAGCCAGGGAGATAGCTGAGTTCCAGCTGGAATCGAGTCTAAGAGCCTGCCTGCTAAACATAAAGACCTGGGTTCAATCCCCAGTACTGCAGGCCATGCTGGCCCCTCCATGGACCTACCAAGATGGCCACCAGAACCAGGCAGGGTGGTGCGCATTCATAATCCCAGTGCTGCAGGGACTGAAGCAGAAGGATCACACTACAAGTCCAAGCTATGTAGCAAGACCCTGTACCAAATTTTTAAAAAAGAAAAAAAGGATGTTTAACTTTATGTGTTGATATCTGTAATCTGAGCACAGCAGTGTGCAGTATAACAGCTGCAGTCCAATGCTTTTATCTTGTTTTAAATATATACCATCTTTAATGTATTATCTATAATTATACCCTCTTTAAAATATGTTAAACAATACAAAGTAAAGAGGACATGACAAAAATTAAGATGTATTCAAAGGAACAGCAAGTATCTAATTGTTTGATCAATCTTCCATATCTTTATCTGGCAGTATGAGCAACAAATTTGATAACAATATGTAATGTAACATCCATTGTTAATATTTCATTTTTGTTTTGAGATTCTATACCATTTGTGCCATCTTATATTGCCTTGTTTCTGTCTTTGTTCTCGGTTTTTCCTTTATAAAATAGAAAAAAATTAATTTTTAAAAAGATTTTCTTTCTTTTTTTAAAGATTTTCTCAGGGCCAGGGAGATGGCTCAATGGAATAAGTAGCTTCCCTGGCAAGCGCAAGGGCCTGAGTTCAATTCCTGGTTCTGCCAAAAAAAAAAAAAGAATACAAAATGGTTAAAAAAAAAAAAAAAAAAAAAAAAAAGATTTTCTCAGGCCGGCCAGATAGCTCAATGGATTAAAGCCCCTGCAAGGAGGCACAGGGGTTAGGGGTTCGATCCCTGGGCCTGCCATGCTGGCCCCACTGAGATGGCAATTGAGACTAGGCATTGTGTCATGCACCTGTAATCCCAGCTCTTGGGAGGCTGTAAACAGGCAGATCATTACAAGTCTGATCTAGTAGTAAGATCCTAAACACCCTGTAGACCCTTCCCTAAAATATAAAAAAAAAAGATTTTCTTGCTGGGCATGGGAAGCTGAATCCCAGGACTTGGGAAGCTGAATCAGGCAGAACACTGAATTGAAGGCCATCCTGGTCTACATAAGAGTGATGAAGGCCAGCCTGAACTTACATAATAAGACCTTGTCTTTAAAAAAAAATAGGCTTCTCTTATGTCTCTAGCCTGGCATTTGATATTTACAGTAATGCTGGTAATTTATCACTTACAACAAGAAACAGAAAAGTAGATTTAACACTTCTAAGTACTGAGCTAAATACTTTATACACACAATGATAACGTTATATCCTATTACTTCATCCTCCTCATATTATAGTTAAGAAAATGTTTAGCAAGGTTAGGCACCATGCAGTTTGCAGATCAGATTATTCATTTAGATTCTGCATTGGGAATATTAAATTTGAAAGCCCATGTTCTTTGTGTAAGATCTGGCTAGAATTGTGTAATATTAGTAGAAACTGCAATAACTAGTGTTTCTAAAATTCAGATGCCATAGGGTCAGTAGCAGATGCAAAACAGCATAGGGTGTGTTGGGAGAGAGGATTGATGAGAATGATGGTTTTTAATCTTATTTGTTTATTTGGTGCAGAGTCTTGCTTGCAGCTCTGACTCATAGTGATCCTCCTGTCTCAGCCTCTCCAGGGCTGGGATTATAGGCATGCTCCACCATGTTCAGTCTCCATGGCTGACATGGCATGTGGTGTCAGGAATTGAATTTGGATCCTTGTGTTCACCAGGTAGGTGCTTAGGCTGCCAAGCTATCTCCCCAGCCCCAAATGATGGTTCTTAAAGGTTCTTAACATTACAAGAAAGAGTAGTGCTGTTTGTTTTTCTATAGCATTTAGGTTCCGCTATTTTACAACAGGGTAGCTAAAGCTCTGAAGAGGATACATAAGACATTTTTTTGGTTACGCTGTAAATAGTGCTATTGGAGTTCAAACTTTTCCAATATCCTTCTATCATGGTTATGAAAATTAGAAGAGAGTATAATGAGTGAAAAATAGCATTTAGGTTTTTAAAGTGCTATCCGGAAGATGGATGTAGAGATTAGAAATAAAGTACAATTAAAAATTTATATACAGTTCAATACTTATTAAATAAATCCATTACTTTAAACAACCACAACAAAACTGGGCATAATGATGGTACCCTACGTATAATCTTGATGCCCTGGGAAGCTAAGGCAGGACAGAATTGTCATTAAGTCTGAATTAACAAAACACGCATTTTTTTTTTTATTCTTGTGAATCAAATCTGGGGACACTCAGCCACTGGGTGATAGCCTCAGCCCTTTTTATGAATTGCTTTGTGATTGACTCTTGCTAAGCTGTTCAGACTAGTCTCAAATCCTCCTGCTGATTATAATTTTCCTGTTCACAGTCTCCCAAGTAGCTGGGGTTATAAGTGTGTGCCACTACACCTGACTATAAACATTATTTTGTTAGCACACTGCAGCTGAGAGATATCTAAATAAGAGGAATAGGAGATGCTGTTAGAATCATACATGTAGGCACAAAGAAAGTGACAACAGATAGCCTAACTAGGAGGAAGGAGACTGGGGAACTGAAAAATGTGATTGGAATTATTACTAAGAGAATAAGCATATTATTGGATAGGTATAATGCCAACCCTGAGTCAAGCAAGGAAAGGTTAAATAGCAGAAAGAAAAGGGAAGAGGGAGGAGAGGGAGAAGAAAGAAGACAGGCAGTGCTTCATTAGAGTATTGTTTTAGTACTTTAGGTAAAGGTTTTTTTTTTTTTTTAATGTATTTAGTACAGGGTCTACAGGGTCTCACCGCACAGACTGGTCTCTAGTGATCTTCCTGTTTTCAGCCTCCCAAGTGCTGCGGTTACAGGGGTGAGCCACCATGCCCAGTCTCAGTCTGTTTCAGCACACCCCAGGGATGGGGCCTGTACTGCATTCAGGAAATTGAACCCTGGTCCCTGCATCTGCCTAAGCAAGCACTTTAATCTGTTGAGCTATCTGGCTGGCCCTGTAAAGTTTTAGTTTTATTTTTTGTTGTTGTTGTATTTTAGGGAAGGGTCTACAGGGTGTTCAGACTCATAGTGATTCTCCTGTTTATAGCCTCCCAAGTTCTGGGATTACAGGTACATGCCACCATGCCCAGTTTCAATCAATGTCCCAGTGCACTCTGGGAGTGGGGCCAGAACAGCAGGTCCAGGGATCATCTGCTGAGCTATTTGATCAGCCCTAAAAGTTTTAATTTTTGAAAATTAAATTGGGTCTTTTGGTAATCTGGAATCCTTTCTATATAAAATGTAAAATTATAAATGTATTAATAAAAATTTTAAAAACAGCTATAGGACTTGAATTTTCAATTATTAGCCTTGAGAAAAATGTTAATTGTTGATTGTCATAGTAATAGTTGTAGCCTTAACTTTGAGATTTTTAGGATGTTTTATTGCATGCTCATTATAGTTACAAATGCTTACATTTTTGGAGGGAATGAATATGTGCCATGAAAAATCTAAGTGAAACGCAATGTATGTTGTTTCAGATGCAATGCATTTCATCTTATCAGCGGCTAGGGAAATATGGAGATGCCTTGAAAAAATGCCATGGAATAGAAAGGGTAAGTTGTTAGGGTTTTGACTTTGTTTTTGTCCTATAAGGTGGAAAGAAAAGCACCTGTGTGGATTTCTACACAGGATTGCCTGCTCCTTGTAGCTTAGACAGTTTCCTTGTGAAAAAAAAAAATTGTCTGTAATATGCCAAACATTCACAAGTTGTGAGCATATAGTTCTTTTTCTTTGATCCTGTAATAGCTACCCATTTGCCTATGTATTTTTACCTGAAGAAATAGGGAAAAAGTTAACTTAGTAAATCATTATTACTATTATTAATATAACTCAAAATTTCTGTTCCCTAATGGAGCTATTATTTTATTTTCATTTTTATCCTAGGAGGACAAAACTGATGCCAACCTCTTTCCCCTTTTAAGTGTCAGAATCTAGTCCACAGTCACCCTCTCTCCTGTTACCTTCTCAGGATATTTGTTCTTATGTTCAGTATTTTGTATAGCAATGTATGGCCAGTTTACAGGCATATCTTATTACTTGTTTTTAGAATCATGTGTGATGTGCCTTAGACAGGAGACTTTTTCTTTGTGTGAAGTTCTGTTTTCCTGTTCTTTGTCATCTCTGAAGTACTATCCTTCCACATGGACCACAGGAGGAAAAGAGCTACAAATGTACCCCTAGGGCAGTCCTCAGCAGCCATCACTTGGAGCGATTGGCACCACCCTTCCCCTGGTGACGCAGCATAAAACCAAAGGTGTCACAGTCAGGTGAGCCTGGTGTCTGCATGATGGTAGTGACTTTAGCCTTCCCATATGAAACTTCTGAGATTACCTAGAAAGAAGGCTCTACCCTAGGGAGTGGCTTTTAATGGGAGCTAGAAGTAAGATGATACTTTAAAAATAGCATAGAAATAATCTAACTTGGAGCTGGGCAAACAGCTTGGTGGTCTAAGTGCCTGCCTCGTAAGCTCAAAGTTGCAAGTTTGATTTCTGGTACTTCATGCTGTGCTGGCCCTGGATACTGTGCTGGCAGCCAAAACTAGGCATAGTGGTGCATGCCTGTAATCCCGATGCTTGGGAGGCTGAGACAGGAGGATCATTATGAGTATATATATTTATATATAATATATAAATATATATATATATTTTAATAAAACACTCCAACACAGATCAGCAGTCCACAATAGAAGTGGGTTATCCACAGAAGTTGTTGACTTGAACCATTCACAGCTCAGTATGTTAATATGACTTTCCTTTATATACCTCCATTTTTATACTTTTCTGCTGGATGGTTAACACCAAGATAAAGCAAGACCTATATAACAAGAAATGGAACTTTTGTATCAGATAAGGTCAGTCAGGTACCCTCAAGGTTTATCCTGTAATCCTGTACCACACTTTGTGGATTCTTGTCTATGTCAGACATGAGGATGAGTCATGGCCATTGCTTGACCAATTTGCTCTCTGTGGAAGCCTGAGAGAAAGTTTTCTCTCCATGTGACTCTCCTTAGGCACACTATACATCATCGATTGCATTCCTCCATAGCTCCATAATCTCCTTGATCAGAAAATTTGGGGCACTACTGAGTTACATGATGTTACAGTACAAATTCTCCTATGTCCTGAGTCTTCACTGACCTTGAAAGGCTAGGGCCAAAATGTTGGCTGACCTTGCAGCCTTTCTTTTTCTCCAATTTTTGATTTGCAAACTTAGGTTATTAACTCTCCAGAAGAGAAGCTGATTATTACCCTGCAACATATGTGGTTCAGTTTACCCACACTATTTATCTAAATATCAGACATCACAGGCATAACATGGAACATGCATTTTACACCAAATATTGAGATACTAAACTGTAAGTCTGTACAGAATATGAAGAAGAAAATTTTTTTTTAAAAAATAGGAATTAACACATATATATTTACATAGATATTTAGAAATCTATCCATATACATCATTGTAGCAGGACTGTCTTCTGACATTTCTTTTGTCTTATTTTTCATTTATTACCCTTTAAAAATTTTTATTTCAAAGACAGTATAGTAATAGTTGGTATGTCATGACAAGAAGTACATATTTAGAAGACCAGAATGGCAGGCATTTGAAGCATGACCCTTTTATTACACTTTGTTAAATTCAGTACAGTTGCTTGGTTCACAGATATCAGCAAATATAGTTAGTCAAGGTGAGAATCCTACCACTGAACTGCTAGTTTCAAAAATCTCCTGATGTTTCTCAGGATCATTGTCTTACCCATCTAGTGTGTATAAATGAATGGTTTCGCTCCTGTCATGTTTCTCAGCTTTTCTCCTTGCCCTCTCCTCATTGTCCAATCCTCAAGTTCTCACTTTCCTTTTAATTGTGTTATACATTTGTATTTGCAATTCTTCTTTTGAGTTATGCTAAGGAGGCTATACGATATTTGCACATGTGGGTCTGGTTTATTTTGCTTGTAAGTATATCGTCAAGTGGCATCCACTTAAATATGAAGGCTTCAAGTTTATCATTTTTTTACAGCTGAGTAATACTCCATTGTATAAAAATACCACATCTTTTTCATCCATTCCTCATGTAATGGGCATCTTGGTTGTTTCCAAGATTTGGCCATCACAAATTGTGCTGCTATAAACATAGGGACACGTATATCCCTATGATATGACATTTTCAGTTCCTCCGGGAAAATTCCCAGTAGGGGTATAGCTGGCTTGAATGCGATTTCCAGTCCTCACTTTTTAAGGAGTCTCTGTACTGATTTCCATAATGGTTGCACCACTCTTAATTCCCACCAGCAGTGGAGAAAGGTTCCCTTTTCCCTGCAACTGCTCCAACATTTGTTGTTGGTTGATTTTTTTTTTTTTTTTTTTTTTGATAGCCATTCTTTCTGGGGTGAGATGGTATCTCAGTGCTGTTTTAATTTGTATTTCACAGATGACTAGTGATGTGGAGCATATTTTCATATATTTATTTGCTTCTTTAATTTTGTCCTCTGAAAAGTGTGTATTCATCTCAGGTGCCCATTTGTGGATTGGGTCTTTAAATTTAGGGGCCCTAATATTTTTCAGTTCTTTATAAATTCTAGAGAGCAGACCTTTGTCTGAGTGCTACTGAGTTAGGATTTTTTCAGAATTTGTGGGTTTTCTTTTCACTTTGTTGGTAATTTCTTTTGAGGTACAAAAACTTCTCAATAAGAGGTGGCCCCAGTTGTTAGTTCTTTCATGTGTTTCCCATGTGAATACATGTTTGTTAATGAATGCTTTGCCTACCCCTGTTTCTTCAAGAGTTCCTCCTACTTTCTCTTCCAGGAGATTGAGTGTTTCTGTTTTAATGTTAAGATCTTTAATCCATTTTGACTTTAGCTTAGTACATGGTGATAGGCCTGGGTCAAATTTTAGTTTTCAAAATGTGGAGAGCCAATTTTTCCAGCACCATTTGTTAAAGAGGCTCTATTTTTTCCAGTAAGGGTGTTTGGCCCTTTTGTCAAAGATCAGGTGGCTGAGTGTGTTCATAGAGGCCTCTGCATCTAATCTATTCCATTGATCCTCAGGTCTATTTCGTTGCCAATACCATATTGATTTTATCATAGTAGCTTTGTAGTATAATTTCAAGTCAGGAAGTATAATGCCTCCTTTCTTATGTTTGTTGGCTAGGATTTACTTTGCTATTCTAGGTCTTTTCTGGTTCTAAATAAATTTTAGGAACAATTTCTCTAGGTCTGGGAGGTATTTTGTTTGATAGGGATTGCATTGAATATGTACAACAATTTTGGGAGTATGGCCATCCTCACGATGTTACTTCTTCTTATCTAGGAACAGGAATTTTGAATAAAGATGACAGTTGCAATAAAGAAAATTAATTACTGACAAATACACCTTGCTAGCTTTCCTTCAGGTTCTGTGCCCACTGGAGATGTGCTTGAAGACCCTATTAGATGTCAGTTGGCAGGTCTCTGTGCACCAGGCAGCAAGCTTCAAAGATGCATGCAAACTCTAAGGAGCTCTCTTCTTGGTTAAATGGCTTTGTACTTGCCTCATTATAGCATAGCTATCTATCACTCTTCCAGTTGTGTACATGAGATTCTTCACTCTTCTGAGGCCCTGTTGAAGAGCAACCTCCAATGCCTATACAGACACATATCCCTCTGCACAGGAATTCCTATGAATGTGGTCTCCTCAAGCACAAATATTCCCCCTCCCAAATTGGTCATCCTTCACTCATGCTTTCTGCTTGGAATTTATCTTGGGCTCTCACTCATTCTTCTCATGCTTTACTTGCAGATTCCTGCTTGAATCAGTCAGGGACCTGATGTTTGCATCATTGTTATGAACTTACTCAGGGAGTATCATTTAAAGTAGCAGTCTCCAACCTGAGTACACAAAGGAAATCTCCTCCAACCAACTGGTGTCTAAATATGAGTCTTTCTCAAATTCAGTTACATATAGAGAGACTAATATAGAACCTAGGTTTGAAGTAAAAAGCAGTTTGTTCTGCTTCAATTATAATATGCGTTGTTACCTGCAGCTAGGGTACAAACAAGTGATTCAACTGAAAGGTCATTGTTGCTTGGAGCAGTCTAGTTAAGATGGAGAGAGAAGTGGTACAAATTGGGATAAAGTTGAATGTGGAGACATCAGGATTAAATAATGGGTTCATGTGAAGCATGAGGAGTCAAAAATAATTGCCATGTGTATACCCAAAATACGGGTAGGATGGACTGGTCACTTTTTGCACTGTAAAGACTTAGAGATGGAAGATTTATAGAAAAATTCTCAGTGCTCTTTGCCTCTAAGATGTGCATTTATTCATGGGTCTAGATGACTTCAGGAAACAACTGAATGAGTTTAAATGACCAAAGATTGCAAAGACTTGTCTCTGAAGTACTGTTATATGGAAAGAGTGAATGTCAATGGAAGCCCCAAAATAAAACACTAAAAAAGAAGTTGGGTGTTGTACTGCCTGTATGTAATACTAATATTTTTGGAGGATGAAGCAGGAGAAACATAAGTAAGTTAAAACTCAGCAAAAACGGCTTAGCAATTTATGAAGACATGTCTTGAAATAACAGTAATAATAAAAACAGTAATAATGATAATAATAATAATAATAGTAATAAGGCCTATGAATATAGGTTCTGTGCCCACTGGAGATGTGGACATGAACAGGGAATATCTTTCCATTTTCTGAAATCCTCTGTGATCACTTTTTTCAGAGTTCTATAATTTTATGTGAAAAGATCTTTAACTTATTTAGTTAAATGAATTCCAAGGTATTTCATTTTCCATGGTGCTATTATAAAAGTAATTCTTTCTATAGTTTCCCTCTCAGTGTGTTATTTTGTAGAGGAATGCTATTGACTTTTGAGTACTGACCTTGTATTCTGCTATGCTTCTGAATTCTAGTAGCTTCTTGGTGGAATTTCTTGGGTTTTCCAAGTAAAGTATCATGTCATCTGCAAATAGTAATATTTGCAGATATTTCTTCTTTACCTATTCTTATTCCTTTTATTTTTCTCTCTTGTATAATGGCTGTTGCTAATGATTCCAAAACTATATTGAAGAGGAGGGGTAATAGAGAACATCCTTGCCTTGTACCGGATCTGAGAGTAAAACATTTCAGCTTTTCCCTATTTAGAATTATATTAGCCATTGGGTTCTCATAGATGGCTTTTATCAGATTGAAGTAGAGGCCTTCTATTCCAATTTTCTGAAGAATTTTGAACATGAATGAGTGTTGGTCTTCGTGAAAAGCCTTTTCTGCATCAGTTGAGATGATCATGTGGTTTTTAGATTTCAGTCTATTAATATAGTGTATTACATTTATAGATTTTCAAATATTGAACCATCCTTGCATCCCTGGGATGAATCCTACCTGGTTATGGTGTATGGTCTTCTTGATGATTTGCTGTATTCTGTTTGCTAGGATTTTACTGAGGATTTTTGCATCTATGTTCATGAGGGAGACTGGCCTGTAGTTCTCTTTTTTAGTTGTGTCTTTCCTTGGTTTTGGAATCAGTATAATACTTGTCTCCAGGAATGATTATGGGAGGACTGCTTCCTTTTCAATTTCACTGAAGAGTTTGTGGAGTGTAGAGATTATATTTTCTGTAAATTTCTTGTAGAATTCAACTGTGAATCCATCATGACCTGGACTTTTCTTTGTCAGCAGGCTTTTTATTACATTTCATATTTCGTTGCCTGTTATTGGTTTATTGAGAATTGATCTATCTTTTTGATTTAGTTTTGGTAATTTGTACCTTTCTAGGAATCTGTCCATTTCATCTGTGCTTTGTATTCTGTGAGTGTAAAGATTCTCAGAGTAGCTATTGACAGTGTTCTAAATTTCCACTGGTTCTGTGATGATTACACCCTTTTCATTCTTTATTGCTTGTATTTGAATTTTTTCTTTCCTCTTTTTGATGAGGTTAGCTAAGGGCTTATCAATTTTATTTAGTCTCTCAAAGAACCAGCTTTTTGATTCATTGATTCTTTGAGCTGCTTTCTTCATCTCAATTGAATTAATTTCTTGTCTAATCTTTATGATTTCTTCCTGTCTTGGGCTCTGGGTTTGGTTTGCTCTTCCTTTTCTAGATGTTGGAGGTGCAGTGTTAGGGTATTTTTTTGTTTCCTCCTGTTTTCCTAATGTGTGAGTTCATAGCTATGAATTTCCCTCAGAGAATTGCTATCATTGCATCCCATAAGTTCCAATAAGTTGTGGTTGAATTTTCATTGAATTGTAGGTATTGTTGAATTTCTTGTTTAATTCATCTGTAACCCATTGATTGCTGAGTAGGGTGTTATTTAATTTCCATTATTTGGCAGGTTTTTCTGGTTTCTTTTGTCATTTATTTCCAGTTTCCTCGCACTGTGGTCGATAGTATGCATGGGATAATTTCTGTTTTCTTGCATATAATTAAGCATGACCTATGGACTAGTATGTGGTCTGTTTTGGAAAATGACCCGTGTGCAGCTGAAAAAAATGTGTATTCAGCTGTGGTTGGGTGGAACACTCTGTATAAGTCCACCAGGTCCATTTGTTCCAAGCTCTGGTTCAGTTCTGCTACTTCCTTGCTAATTTTTTGTCTGGTTGATCTATCTTTTTGAGATAAGGGGATATTAAGGTCTCCTGTCAAGATTGTGGTATTGGAGATTAGATTTTTCATGTCCATTAAGATTTTTTTACATAGTTGGGTGATTCCATGTTTGGTACATATGTATTTATGTGTGTTACCTCTTCCTGTTGAATTCTTTCCCTAACCAGTATATAGTGACCTTCTTTATTTTGTTTGATGCTTCTTGGTTTGAAGTTGAGACTGTCTGAGAACAAGATTGCTATTGCTTTTTTCTGCGGTGCTGTGGCATGAAGTATTGTTTTCCATCCTTTAACTTTAAGCCTGTGAATGTCTTTTTGTGTTAAATATGTTTCTTGTATACAGCATATAATGTTGGATTTTGTTTCCTAATCCACTGTGCCAGTCTATTTCTCTTACTTGGTGAATTGAGTCCATTTACATTGATGGTTATAATTGAAATGTATTGATTAAGATTGACATATTATTTACTTGCTGTTGTTTACTTCTTTTTGTGCTGTGTTTAATTTTTTGCCCTATTTATTGAGTTCCTTCCATTCTCATTCGTGAAGTTCTGGTCATTGTGGTCCCTCTCTAGAATGTCTCTCAGTAGCCTGTGTAGGAATGGCTTTGTCATCATGAGATTCTTTAGTTTTTTTTTTTTTTTAATGGAAGTATTTCACTTGTCTATCAAACTTGAGAGTTTTTCAGGATATAATAGTAGGGGTGGAATTTGTTTTCATAGAGGACTTGAAGTCCTCTAGTCCATGTTCTCCTTGCCTTCCTGGTTTGTGAAGAGAAGTCAGCTGTAATTCTGTTGGGTTTTCCTTTGAATGTGATCTGCTTCTTTTCTCTAGCAGCTTTCAGTATATTTCAAATCTTGTGTTTGATTTCTGGGATACTGACTATTATAAATCTTGGTGTGTTTTTAGTTGGATTGAAGTTATTTGGCATTCTGTATGCTTGATTTACATAAATGTTAGATTGTTTTCTCTTATTTGGGAAGTTTTCTGCTATTACTGTTGCCCATATTCTTTTTATATCATTTTGTGTTGACTCCTTCTTTCTCATTGATGCCTATTAGTCTCACATTGTTCATCTTGGCATTGTCTTGCATTTATGAGTTATTTTTTCTTGCATCCTAGTTGTTTTTAAGAGGTCATTTCTTACCTTTTCACTAGCTGCACCAGCATCTTCAGGGTCTGAAACTCTGTCTTCATTTTCATTTAAACAGTTTTGTAGGCTGGTGTTTGAAATTTTAAGTTCCTCTATATTTCTTTGACTGCTTCATATGATCTATTTCTTTCCTGTATTGCACATCCAAGGAATCCAGTAGTTTTCTGTTCTCCTCTATTTTTTTAAATTAATGTCTTCTTTAGAAGCTGTTACTAATTGTTTCACTGCAAAGTATTTTTCAAATTGGGTTTCCTCCATATGTTTCTACATTTGATTCTTAATTTCAGATGCTATGGATTCAATGATTTCTTTATTTATTTCAGAAATAAATCCTGTTCTGAGTTCCTCTATACCTTTCTGCTGTTGCTTATTTACTTCCGACACTATTAATTCATACAATTCAGCTGAGTTAGTGTCCTCAAAACTTGATCTGAGTGGGCATTGGGTTTCCCCCATATGTTTCTGTATTTGATTCTTTACTTCAGATGCTATATATTCAGATATATCTTTTTTTTTTTTGTTTCAGAAATAAATTCTTCTGAGTTCCTCTATAACTTTCTGCTGTTGTTTCTTTACGACCAACACTATTAATTCATACATTTCAGCGGAGCTAGCGTCCTCTGTACCCGTTCTGGGTGGGCTTAAGGCCTGAGATTGCTTTGGTGCCTTATTTTTTCATTTCTTATACCTCTGACCTCTGACCTTTGGTGTGGAGTTTTGGTGCAGTTCTAATCTTAGCACCCTACGAAATTCAGGTATTGATATACCAAGTTCTAGTCCATGTAACTGTGCCTGGCTTGGATCTGGATGCTGTGCTCAGCTCCTTCATGTTGCTGTCCTTGGAGGTGAGCCTGTTGTACCCCTTTGACAAGATGATCTGCTCCTGGATTAGCTGCATGGTTTTGACCCTAGTCTCACTGCAGGGACTTTAGCTGCAGAGTTTCACCCCAGGCCTGTGTGTCAGGCCTGGGTGGGTGTGGGTGGGGCAGGAGAGCACAGAAGCTCTCTCACACACTGGGCCTGAGCTTTTGTGGGTCTTCAGGGCTCCCAGAAGGGTGGTGAATGTTCTCACTCACAGGGCAGGCTGTTCTGGGTCTGGAGCAGTGGAGCAGGACTGGAGAATTTTGGGAAAGGTTTCTGTCCTGCAGCTGGCCTTGAAGTTCTCACTCACAGGGTTGGCTGTGCTGGGCCTGGAGCGGTGGGGCAGGACCAGAGAATGCTGGCAAAATATTCTTCTTTTTATTAAGGAAATACACATTTTTTTTTTTTTATTAACCAAGATGTTCTCAGTGAGAGGTGAATTGTTTCATGAATGAAGAGGTTGCTAGACATGAGTAGACAGTAATTTTAGCAAGATAAATTTGAATATCCTGAGGATCAACAATAGTGAACTTCTTGAATTTAGACACCTAATGTCTCTATATTGCTTTATTTTAATAATTTTTTGAGAATTGGTAGACTAAGTAGATCTTCCCATTACCAAGTTTCACTTGCCCTTAAGTCTGTAGCGAGTGACTTTCTTTGTGTGTGTGTGTGTGTGTGTGTGTGTGTGTGTGTGTCCCCTCAGGATGCCTTCAGGGCAGGTGTCATTTGGCTTGAGGATCTGGGGATCCAACCACAGTGTCCTGAGCCTGACTGCTTTTTAAGCAGGCACTTAAACAACTGAGCTAATGGGCAGTCCCCCTTAATAATTTTTTTTTTTTTTTTTGGCAAACTGGGGATTGAACTCAGGCCCTTGCACTTGCCAACGGAAGCGCTTATTCCACTGAGCCATCTCCCTGGCCCCTGTGACTTTTGACTGTGTGGCATGGAATAAAAGATTTAATGTCAGATAAGCTACTTCTAGTTCAAAACACTATTTATGTATTGATCTTTAATGTATTTATTTATCTTTAATGTATTTTGGTTGTTGTAGGATCTCTCTATGCAGCTCAGACTTCTGAGAAGACCTCAGAAAGGGATGAATTAGAAGAGAGAAATTATGCAGAAAGGGATCATCAACAACAAAACAGTCAAAAGAGAAGAGATGATGAAGAAAAACCCAGTGGTTTTAAGGAAGAACTTATACCTGAAAAATTAGAAAGGGGGAGATGAGCTTACCATTATCATTTGTTAAAATGTATGCTGTTTTGATTCTATTCTGAGTATAAACCTTTTATTTAAACCTGTAAATCTGGGCCAGGGAGACAGCTCAGTAGAATAAGTACTTCTCTGGCAAGTGCAAGGGTCTGAGTTCAATCTCTGGTTCTGCAAAAAATAAGAAATAAATAAAAACCCTATAAATCAGAAGTCATTTGTAGTATTTCAAGACCATTACATAAGAGCCATTTTTAACTCTGAGTGACAGTATGCAAATTTTTAGCAGTAGTACATAGTACATAGGATTATGTAGTGTTAACAGTACATAGGATTGTGTTGTGGTACTAAGACTAATGGCACTTTAATTAAAAGTATCTATGCTAATCCCCAGAACATACCTGCCAAAGAGCAATTAAGGCAGCAGTTAAAATGGAACAATGTGGGGCTGGGGAGATGGCTCAGTGGAATAAGCGCTTCCCTGGCAAGTGCAAGGGCCTGAGCTCAATCCCTGGTTCCGCCAAAAAAAAGAAGAATGCAACGATGTAATGGTAGGATGGATTACCATTTAGTAATTTAGAATAATGTTTATTCAAATGATTCATAATGATAGTAGTGAATACTTTTATAATACATACTAAAAAACTGAATGTACAGTATAATCTCAACTGTGTAAAAATATGCTTAGGAGGGGCCGAGGAGATGGCTCAGTAGAATAAGCACTTGCCTGGCAAGCACAAGGGTCTGAGTTCAATCCCCGGTTCTGTCAAAAAAAAAAAAAAACTTAGGAAAAGGCTGAAAAGAAAGTATATATCAAGCTTTAATGTTGCCTTTGAGAGTTGTGGTTATGAGTAATTTGTTTTTTTCTTGAATGTTTATTGCTTTTGTGCATTTTCTTTATTTTTTTCTTTATATAATAAGCCATCTTTATTACCCCAGACATTCCAAACCATTGCAAAAGAACAGGTAAGACAAAGAACAAATCATTTTTGAAGTTTTTACATACCAACTACCAAAGTGATAATTTTTAAAAGAACTTTTTGTTTTGTTTGAGACAGGGTCACTCTATGTAATTCAGGCTGGCTTTGAACTCACTATATAGCCCAAGCTGGCCTCCAAGTCATGATTTTCCTGCCTTAGCCTCCCAAGTGCTGGGATTACAGGTGTGTGTCACCACACCCAGCAGAAGCACTTTTAAAATCACCTGGTTTAAGAAAGTAAAACTCAGCATACTCCTAACTCATGCTGACAGCAAACATGTCCATGATAGGGAGTCACCAATGCCCCGTCCCTTAAATATTAGCTCATTGTACCATTATGAAGGTTTCGAAGGAAAATCCTCCCCCGATGAATTCTGAATTCCATACTTTTCAATCAGTAGGCAGTCATGGCATCTTCCTGGGACAACCCTTTTTGCAGGTTCCATGCTTCCCACTTGGCCTTTCCTTTTAAATCTAGCATTGCTGGACACACAATGTTGATGTCCCCTACGACGGCCTGTTTGTAGAGCCCGTAGAGTTCTTTCAGTTCTCCGTCCTCTGGTCTTGATTTCAGCTTCCTCACCTCTATTGTGGCCTTTCCGAAATCAGCCTGCAGCGACATGTCTGAGGCGACAACACCTGCGATCCCGCAGCTCTGGCCTTTTGTGCATTTTCTATCTTGAGAATTTATTTATATCCTATCTTAGGGGAGCTATTTCGGAGAGCTTACAATTCATAAGATGACCATATGGCATACATTGAACTCAGAAGAGGTTGTAAAATAAAGAAATTGGGAGCAAAATGAATAATGTACCATAATTAACTCTGTTAATCCATAAATTTAAATATTTTAACCTAAGCTTTCTTGTTAAAGATTACCTTCTTATATAATATTTATAGAATAAATTTTACTTAAGAAAAATTACATTTCTTGGTGATAGGAGCAGGTAAAAATTTCTCTACAGAGCATAATAGAAAACTTTTTTTGGTAATGGTAGGAAATGCTTTTTTAAACATTATATGATGCAAGCACGTGCAGGGCTTGGGGGTTCAATCCCTGGGCCTGCCTTGCTGGCCCCAGCCCTGGGCTGGTACACTCCTCTAATCCCACCTTTTGGGAGGCTGCAAATAGTAAGATCACTACGAGTCTGATCCAGTAGTGAGATCCTGAACACTCTGTAGACCCTTCCAAAAAATTAAAAAAATAATAATAAACATTATATGAAACTGTTTTTCTTTTTTTTTTTTTTCTTTCTAATGTGTTGAACACAGGGTCTATAGTCATGTGCCATCATACCCAGTCTCATTTGCTCTCTAAGCTCACCCAGGGGTCGCACAGGAGGCAGTCTTAACGTCCCCCCCCCTTCAATCTGTTGAGCTATCTGGCCTGTCCTTTGAAATTGTTTTTCAACTGAATAACTGAGAACAAATGAATTGTTCTGTTTTTTTGTTTTTTTTTTTAAGACAGGATCTCACTATGTAGTTCAGGCTGGGCTTGAACTCACTGTGTATGCCAGGAAGCACTTATTTAACGAGCTATGCCCCCCAGCCCCTTTTCTCTTGTTTCTAATCACACTCCTGTATACCAGTAATTTGTAGCTTACATGTTTTAGTTTAAGGTATCATCTTTTGTTAATGGTTTTAACTGAAATACTGATTGATACCACAGGCTAGTCTTCATTTGTATTTTTAATCATATTTTTTGAGAGAAAGTTGAAGTAGTGTTCTTTAGGTAAATGTTTAATAACCATTTGTTAAGGAAGACAGCTCTGTTTTGTAATGTTTTGTCATGATAATGATACTCACCTTCTGGACATAAACTATCAATAAGGTATGTCACTGTATAGAAAGTTGAGAAAAGAAGGATATATGTTATATACGTGTACCACTCCCCATAATGAATGTAATCATTATGTACTGGAAACATTCATTGTGTTAATAAAAAAAAAAATTTAAAGAAACTGGGAAGTGATGTTACATTGAGAGCCTTCCAAGTGCTGGGACTACAGACCGCCAAGCCCAGTCTCAATTGCCATCTCAGTGTGCCCCAGGGGTGGGGGCCACATGGCAGGCCCAGAGATCAAACCCCCAGCCCCTGCGCCTGCTTTCAGGTGCTTTAATCCACTGAGCTGTTTGGCCAGCCCCTCTTCTTCCTTTTAAAGATGAAGATGTCGTAGTGCACTACCTGTCTCTAAGAGTCAGTGTAGGACAACCGATTTGGGATCCCTCCTGTCTCTCAGGAGCTATTCCTATCCCCATTCCTGTTCTCCAAATAACTTTCCTAGTCTTACAAAAAGGGAAAAGAAAGAAGAAGCAGTGTAAGAGTTATCTGGAATAACAAAGCATCAAGTAAATTTGAGCTATTATTAATAAAAGGTACTTAAATATTAGATTTTACTGCTTTTTTACAGTTTTTTTTTTAATTCCTTTATTTATTACAGTGTCTCGCTACACATCACGGATTCTTTTTTCATGGGGGTGGGGGGTGAGCTCAGCCGGCCCTGCGGGGAGGGGCTGGCATGGCATGTGGTGCTGGGGCTCGAACCACGGTCCCTGAGAGGCGCTCTAGACCGCTGAGCTATCTTGCCAGCCCTTTTTTACAGTTTTTTAGAAATGATTTTTACTTTTTTTTTCTGTGATTACCTACTATACATTGTAAGAAATTATTCTAAATTGAGACATTCTTATCTTTCCTGGTTTCATTAATAAAGTGCTTTTTTTTTTAAAAAAAAAAAAAGTAAATTGGAGGGCTGGGGAGATAGCTCAGTAGTGCTTGACTGGCAAGCACAAAGGGCCTGAGTTCAGTCCCCAGTTCTGCCAAAAAAATTTTTTTTAATTAGATAATGAGGTTTTTCTCTGTAATTTATATTTTTCCATTCATTGGTCCTTAATAAAGGCTTCTGAGGCATTGCTTAATGGAAGCTTGGAAAACTGTAGCTCCCAGTATGAAGAATATAGGATGGCATGTCATAACCTGCTGCCTTTTATATCTGCTTTCCTGCCTGCTGTGATTGAAGTCCATAGTCCTAGTGCGGCACTGAACTATGCAGCTAACTGCGATGTCTTGGCAAATTAAATTTGAATCTTGTAGAAAGTTGACTGCTATAGAATGTAAACAGAATTTACATTATAATTTCTTTACAAGGGTACATTTTAATATATGTATGAAATGAAATATTTGGATATCATCTTTAATGGAGTTTTGTAAGTTTGTTTATATGACTGCAAACTCACGTAAGCATCTGGTAAAGTTAGTTTTTTATACTTGTGTAGTTTTTTTAAACTCCTAAGTGATCAACACTGTAGTATTTACTATTGTTTCCTTATCATAATGAGGACAATTTCCATATTATAAATTGTATATGTCTTCCTTGTATCATTTTCTTTAGATTCTGGTTTCAGGATTTGTTTTGGTCGCTGTTTTAGTGGTTTATTTTATTATTGTTTCTTTGGGTTTTGTTTGTTTGTTTGGGGAGACAGAGTATCTCAGTATAGTTTAGGCTGCCACTGAACTTACTGTGTAGCCCAGGCTGACCTCAGACTTGCAGCAATTGTCCTATTTCAGCATCCTGAGTGCTGGGATTTCAGGCATTGCCACCATGCTTGGCAGTCTTGTTTTAAAGCATTAGCATTTGTTTAAAAAACAGAATTCCTTTTGGCAAGTAGTGAGGCTTAGGGGGCTGGCGAGATAGCTCAGCGGTCTAAAGTACCTTCTTAGGAAAGCTTAGGCAGCCACAGGGGACCATGGTTTGATCCCTGAACTACATGTAGTGCTAGCCCTACCCTCAGAGTGGGATGAACCGAAACCCCCCCAAAAAAGTGAGGCTTAAAAGTTTAATTTGCTTTCTAAAAAATTTTTCATCACTTACTATTTACTTTGTAATATCCATAAAAAAATGATACTTTAGGGCTCAGTGGAATAAGTACTTCCCTGGCAAGTACCAGGGCCTGAGTTCAATCTCTGGTTCTGCCAAAAAAAAAAGGATACTTTATAGATGAATAAGATTGCTCTGTTTTTATGTAGAGTATTCAGGAGGTGGCGATTGGTTTGCCTTTTAATCATGGAAGCTCATTGGTAGATTTGTTTTATATTATAACTTTCTTGGCTTAATTGCTTTGAGTGTTAAGTAGTTTATTCTAAGAAGCATGCTTTAAGGGTGCATAATATGGCAGAAAACAAAAATGAGACACTGTTCTGCATTAACTATTAAATATATATATATATTGGTGGATCCAGAGATTGAACTCAGTCCCTTGCGCTTGCCAGGTGAGGGCTTATTCTACTGAGCCATCTCCCCAGCTCCACAATACATTTTTATATTTCTCAGTAAAATGTGAATTTAAACTATCATTAATTTAACTATTCAGTCATAATATTGTTCAACAATTTCAGGGAGGTAGCTTTTTGTTGAATATTATATAAAAAGCAGTAACGATCACTCAGTATATCTCAAAATTTTGTAAATATGACTAATGTTAATGTGTGCCTTTAAACAAATGTAAATGCCAAAGTGAGATTTAATTTAGAAAAACTATTATCCTACTTGTTTTAGAGTCACTAATATTGAGAGAGAAAGAAAACATGCCATTATAATGCCTGCCTAGCTAATGCTCTAATAAATTATTTTGTACATGACTGCTTATTTGTGTTCATTATCACTCAATACTGTCAAAATCTTTTTTTCTGGTGTTCTTTGACAGGGTAGAAAAATGGCCTCAGTCTCTATAAGTTTATAAAAAAATACAATCCTCAGTAAGCACTTGCCAAAGTACATTTTGATGCCTCAGCAACTTAGTACCTTTTTTGTGTCTTAGTAATTTTAAAGGTAGTTGATAATGTATCATGTAAGATCCTGGCAAATAATTCTTCGTGTTACTTTCAGCAGGATGCCATTTGAGTAAAAGATGCTAGTTAGTCATAATGTGGAAATTAGGCTTTCAGCAGTAAACTGAAACTGTTAGGATCATTTATGATGTTTTTGAGTTTTGGGGTAGATGCAGTTAAGGTGTTAGGTTTGAAGTACACACTGGGAAATATCAAAGGTTAGAAGAGGGGTAGACACTAGGATTGGTGAAACCTAGTTTTATACTGTCAGTAGTAGAGGTTATGTGTATTCTCCCTTTTACCCTCATTCGAATTTAAATATGAAATGAATGCTGTAAACCTAACACATGGAAAGTATAAATACCAAAGGGAAAGATACTAGTAAGTTGGGAGGCCTTTTGCAAATGAGGTGAACATGAGATGGAGGAAGGGAATGGGGAAGAAAAGGGAAAATGGATTTAAGAGTTAAAAAGAAAAAATGGAAATAGAACATTTGTAAATAGGAAAGGGAAAAGCCGGGTGTGGTGGCGCAGGCCTGTAATCCCAGCACTCGGGAGGCTGAGGCAGGAGGATTGTTGTGAGTTTGAGACCAGCCTGAGCTACAAAGTGAGCTTAAGGCCAGCCTGAACTGCATAGTGAGACCCTGTCTCAAAAAAAAAAAAAAAAAAAAAGGAAAGGGAAGACTTGGCAGCAGGAGTGGGGGAAGGTGTGAGAAGGTGTGTTATGTATATGTACAACCATCACGTGATAAATGCGATCATTATGCACTGTGAACGTGTACTTAAAACAGGGATTTTTTTTTAGGGTGCCATCTCTTCCCAACTCCTGTACCCAACATTTAAGCCAGAAAGGAGAGTTGTGTATCTAACTTAAAGAGTTATGTATCTAATTTCAATCTAGAAATCCTTTGCTTTGGATGATCCATCCAAGTTTACCAGAACAAACAGGGAAAGACACAAAATCCAAGGCATGCTGTGGTAACTTAAGAACTTGGGTTCAGATTTTTTTGTGATTTGTGTCTTATAAAATTGATTGAACTTGGTTATAGATGTAGAATGTGAAGAACTATAGTAGGGTTAGATTTAGTTATGAGATGTGATTGAAAAATATAGTGAATGCTTACATTTTTAAAAAGTTATTATAGTAAAAGACACATTCCCATATTTGCACACACCCCATTGTTCTTGCCACTTCCTGGACTTTTTTTTTTTTCATGAGTGTCTTCAGTTGTGCTCTAGTGGCTTCCTTCACATCTTGAATCAGTTTCAAACACTTATGGTGAGTACTAGGTGGATGAGGGCACTGTGATATGGTACTCAGCAGTAGCATTCACTGTACTTTGGCAGGGATTTGAGATGGGGTCTGGCCATGTAGTCCAGACAGGCTTTGAATTCACCATTAGCTCAGGCTGGCCTTGAACATTGCATTCCTACCTTAGCCTCCCAAGTGCTAGGATCACACGTATGTGCCACCATGCCTGGCTAGCAGTCAGTATACTTTTGATCACACCTTGTAAAGACACTCATGAAGAAGGACTTTGTATAGTAATTCATAAAGTGGCAAAAACAATGGAATAAATGCAGTATGTCCAAAGTGAGGGAGAGGGGCTCAATGGCAATGCATTTTTTAACTACAATTTATTTTAAATGCACCATACGTTTTGATTAGCTCTTGTATTAGTTAGCAAAAAAGGTTGATATTAACTGGTATTAATACTATTACTATTGCTACAGTTAACTGGTATTAGCTACTACTAGGTTGTAAATACTTCTTTTTTTTTTTTTTTCTTTTTGAGGGTAAAATTTTATTGGAAAGAAAAGCTTCTGTCAGAGAGGGACCTGAGCAGGTTGCCCAGGAATCTGCTCTTTCTGGTTTATAGTGTAAAACCATGTGGGGCTAAGGTTCAGAATTTATGAAAGAAAGGCAAACTCATACCTCCGTCCAATGATCTCAGTGGATAACCTCCACATGATACAGGGAAGTAAAACTCCCAACCTGACCTGGATGAGTTCTTGTTTTCTAAAACCAAAGAATGAATTTTAGGAACAAACGGAGGTTGAGGGTAAAACTTTATTGGAAAGAAAAGCTTCTGTCAGTGAGGGACAGAAGGGGGACCTGAGCGGGTTGCCCGCCCTAGTAGTAAATACTTCAGATATGAAAGATCTTAACTGGTTGCTGTCACAGTACTTCAACTCCGACGCAATGTGAAACAGCAGTCATAGGTATTAGCTAAGCCAAAGGATGTGATTACGTTCCCCAGAAAAGTTGTTTGCATAAATAAACTTTGGGCCAGATTTGACCGTCAAGTCAGACTTATTTCTGAACAGTGTGTATAATATGAGGAATATTAGAAATACTTGTGAATTCCATTTTAATCCCACCTGAATGAAACTAGGTGAATTTTTCATATATTTTAAAAACCCTCCACCTTGAAACTTTGTGAATTAAAATGACTGTTAGACAGATTTATCTAACAAAGCATCTTCCACATTACAAACATTTTTCTGTATATTAGAGATTGGAGATATTTTGTTGAGTATTTTTTTTAACTTGCCAAGTATTTTCCTGTGTGTTGAAAAAAAATCACTGGGATTGTACACATTTTATTAAATCATGGTAGAGAATGATTTAGCCTGTATTTACTAAGCACCTATATTATGTTCTACACTTCTGGGTATGATAGATAGAATAATGAACAAGATTTAATTCCCACAGAGTTAATGGCTCCAAGTTCAGGAGCAAGACCTATATAGTTGAGGAAGAGAAGAAAACAAGTATGTCAGGCAATTATCATGAAGAAAAATCAGTATATGGAGTGGTTATAGTGAAACTTAAAGGAAAAATCTAAGAGCTTATGAAAAAAATGACTCAGGAACATTGGGTTCCTCAAAGGCATTATTGAGTGTATAAAACTCTTAAGTATGCAGGAAAACTGAGCTTAAAATTT
>PVKA01004839.1:55942-95527 GCA_004027165.1 Ctenomys sociabilis
AAAAAAAAAAAAAAAAAAAAAAAAAAAAAAAAAAAAAAAAAAAAAAAAAAAAAAAAAAAAAAAAAAAAAAAAAAAAAAAAAAAAAAAAAAAAAAAAAAAAAAAAAAAAAAAAAAAAAAAAAAAAAAGCGATTGCATGTTAAAAGTACTCAGGCATATAAGTCTCAAAATCAGCCATTGAGAGATCTATACAAATTACTCTGGGAACAATATTAAGAAACAGAAAAGTCAAAAGAAGAGCAGTCAATTTTTTTGAAGTTTATCCTGGAGCAGTTAGAGACTTAAGATGTAAAAAAGCACAGCAGCAGTGTCTTTCCCTAAAATGATGTTGAGACAGAAGTGGTCACCCATTAAAAGACTCAGATTTAGTTTGAGTTAAAATGGTTTTTAACAGACACACTTGTAAGTAAAAATTGAGGTAAACTCACTGTGTAGAACAGGGTGGCCTTAAACTCAGTGATTCTCCTGTCTCAGCTTCCCAAGTGCTGAGATTACAGGCTGGCCCTTTGTACTGTTCAACTTATTTGCCTATTTATTGATTGAACTGTTCGATTTTTTGGTACTAACTGTTCCTAATTATTTTTTTTATGGGAAACCAGCTCACATTTAATTGTGACATCATCTTAAAATTGTACAAGTGTTTTGACATTTGCCCTACCTCCCCATATTTTGTCTCTTATTTGCAACACCCAATATACCTCTGAGCTACCAGTGAGACACGGCAGTGGCTGGTATACTGTCCTATGGAAGAGTCTGTTGCTCAATAAGACCACCAAGGAGAAAAGGTGCAACTGGAAAAGGTATGCTTTCCCAGGGGTCTTTGATTCATTGGTGCTGATGTTGAAAAAAGGAAAGAGGATAGAGAAGAGGCAGCTGCTGATAATATACAAGGACTGTGTTGCTGTGAGAGAAGCCAAGGGCAGACCAAATCCAAAGTAGTAAGGCCAGTGCCTTTCTATGTTTGATAGCATAGATGCATTTCAATTCCTTTATTGAACCAATGATACTTGAAGCAGTACAGAGAGTAGAGAAGGGATGTATGCAGCAGACTGACGAGATGACCAACAAGGTGGATGGGAAAGAGACTCACAAACATTCGCTGGATAAGGAAAAGAGCCTACAGCAAAAGGTTGAAGAACATGTCAGTGATTATTTTGCTAACACTGGGGAATGGTTGAGGCTTCCTCCCTGACACCTCAAATGCCAGGTCTGCTATGTCTTGAAACCAAGTGGCATTCACAATTTTGCTAAGCACGAACAGAGGGAGAACCCAAAGCATGCTGAAAACCAACGTGAGGAAGAATTCCAGCCAAGACCAAATATCTCCATGGAGACAAATCACCAATAATCCAGGCTGTTACTGACTGAAGTGCAGGAATAAATACTTGATAAAACAAAAGGAGACTTAACCAGCAGTGGAAAATTCTTCTAACAATTCATGACTCGCTGTCTTGCTGCTTCTGCTCTATGCTCTCAGTTCTCCTCTGAGCCAAGATAGTACCAGGCCTTCTTTGACACTGCTCCACTCTCTTCTGCTGGATCTGCGCATCTATCTTTGAGATGGTACAAATGCCCCAGATGGAGTCTTTGATTCCCTTGCCAAGGTTCTGAAGAAAAGTTTTGACACTATCTGCCATCTCTTCACCACCCAGACATCTTATCAACTACACAGAGAGACATGTTCCCAGTCGCTCATAATGAAGGACCCACAATGCCCTTGCCCAGCAGGGCCTGGGGGGCTCCTCTGCCTGGAAGCCCACTACTGAGGACTGCTGGACTGGGTTGGAGTGTTTTGCTGAATTCAAGCACCTATAATAATTGAATGCCAATAGAATATCCATCTCTGACCGGACTAAACAAAAAGATGGAATACAAAGGAAGGACCACTCTGTGTTTGTATATACAGAATAGTTAGGATAGATATGCAGCTATTTTTGTGTAATTCTATGAGAAGAAAGATTTGCACTACTAGTGTTTGGACAGGATATCCTGTCTGCTTCTTAGGAAGATAACAATGTAAAAGGTATTAATTATTGAAACTGTCCTATAAATCAGCTTTGAAAGAAAAGATAGGTATACGGCTACATTCTCTTAATTCAATGAATAGAGGGATCTGCTTTAATAGTGTTTGTAAATAGAATATCATATCTGCACCTTGTACAACAAATAACCACTAAGAAAATAATATGCAATGTATTAATTATTGAATCTTTCCTACTAATTTGATTTGAAACTGTCTCATTGCTATTTGTTCTTCAATAAAATTATGGAAAAAAAGAAAAGTGCCATGCTGCATAGGGTAATAGTTTACTGTGCCCAGGGGTTTGTTTATTGTTCTAACCTTTTGTTCCACACTGTGTCTACCATCGTGACCCTAGCCGTCTCAGATTTATACTGGACACCATGGTGTGCACCTGTAAGCCAGACACCACTGGGGGAGGCCCACATAGGAGGATTGCAAGTTCAAGCCCAGCCTGGGCAACTCAGCATCTTTTTTCTTTCTTTCTTTTTTTTTTTTAATTTAGTATAGAGTTTTAAATCAGATTTGTAGTGATTCTCCTGGTTTCAGCCTCCCAAGTTTGGATTACAGGCTCATGCTATCACAGCCAGTCTCAACTGCCAGTTCAGTGTGCCCCCCTGGAGTAGGGCCAGTGGAGGTTGCCCGGATCGAACCCCAGTCCCTGTGTCTGTTTAAGCAGGCACTTTAATCTGCTGAGTTATCTGGCTGGCCTGAAACTCAGCATCTTAGCAAGACCTTGTCTCAAAATAAAAGACAGAAGTGGATGGGGATTTAGTTCAATATGAAGACCCTGGATTCAATTCTCTGTATTAAGGGGAAAAAATGAAGAAGGAGGCTGGGGATATAGCTCAGCAGCATAAGTACCTGCCTGGCAAGCTGGCAAACACAAGATGCGATGGAAGGAGGTGTCATAAGGCAGGGCACAGGATAAACACACAGCAGTAACCATAATTATTCTCTGATTTATGTTTACATTTGTGTTTATTATCCAGGTAATAAATACTTGTTAACACACAGTTCTGGGTAGCATTTATTATTCTCAAAATTTGAAGTGTGTTTAGTTGATTGTTTCCCCACTGGAGGGCAAGCTTTCCAGCTCAAATTTATTTACTTTTCAATTTCTTAAGAATTAACATCTGCACACTGGCCTGAGTTTTCTGTTTTAGTTGTTTCAGGGCAATTAAGTTGTTCCCAAGTGTTGGACACGTACGCATGCATTCCCTCTTGATGGTAAGTGTAAATTCCATGATCGGCAGGCTTATTGGAATATGGAAATTTTGCTTGGGAGAGGATCCTGATTCCAGGGTGAAAAGAATGGGGTGATCTCAGGCTGGCCACAGCCTCCTCAGTGGTGATGATATTCTATGACTGTATTCCCCAACCAGATAGAGCACTTTGGTATCTCCACAGGTCCCTTCCCTGGCACAAAACAAGTACTATGTAGGAGGAGAAAACATTCTGTTTGTTTCTTATTATAGAACACAAAACTTTTTTTTTTTTTTTTTTTTTTTTAATGATTCTTGGAATTGAAAAAGCCTTGTGCATGCTAGGGAAGTACTCTACCAAAGAGTATTTTCTTTGCTTTTTAATTTATGTATTTAGGAGCTGGGGAGATAACACTTGCCTGGCAAGTGTAAGGTCCTGAGTTTGATCCCTAGTACCACCCCACCCAAAATTAATTTGTGTATTTGGTACAGGGTCTTGCTATGCAGCTCAGACTTATAGTGATCCTCCTGTTTCAGCCTCCCCAGCACTAGGATTACATGTGTGCACCACCACACTTAGTTTTAGTGGTTGACTTGGTGGGCCTAGGGTGGGGCAGGCATAGCATGTGATACTGGGGATTGAATTTGTGTCCTTCCACTTGCCAGACAGGCACTTAGACCACTGAGCTATCTTCTCAGCTTTCACTTTCTTGAGACATGGACTCACTGGGGTGGTCTTCAACTTGGGATCCTTACATTCTGTGTTGCTGGGATTACAGGTCAGTACAACCACTTCTTTCCCCATGAGGACCAGTTCTGCAGTACCAGTTGGGTATGCACAGTTCAATTCAGACCATCTGCAATTAGCATCAGATCCCACAGGCAATGGCTCAGTCCCACAGATTTCCCCCCTTTAGATGCCAGTTGCAATGTCAGACCTCTAGTACTTCTAGCTAACTGGCTATAAATCAGAGACCCTTTTACCCTTGCCTTGAGTTGGCTCATGGAATTTGGGAAAACATTTCTATTTAAAGCTTTATAATAAAGGCCACAACAAAGGAAACATAAATGGCAAGATGGAAGTGACTCACAAGACAAGGAGACAGGAAGGGACATGAAGATCTCTGCCCTGATCCAGGCACCCCACCATCCCAGCATCTCCAAGTGTTGAGGGGAACCTGGAAGCTCCTCACATCTACTTATTGATTTTTATGGAAAATTCACTAGGCATCCCTAATTTTTGAATTGACCTTTAGCCATCAACTCAGCCTTCAGCTCTGTCCCTTCTTTGGAAGTGAGAGTGGTGTCAACCCTGTGTCAACCCTCTAGTCACACAATTGATTGCCAATGGTGCCAGCCCAGCTTGACTTGTGCAGGGGGCACAACCATTGATCATCTCATTAGTGGACAGTTATAGACTCACATTGGAAGATTACAAGGACTTTAGTTATTGTTTTCCAGAAATCAGAAGAAACCCCAAATGCATATGTCTCATAAGTCACAGCTTCACAATCCCCAAGGACATAAGTGCAGGTTTGCCACAGCAGCACTCCCCTACTTGAAAGAGGAAGGCAAGTGACAGTTCTGTGTACCATTTTATTACTTCAGCACCCTTTCTGGACTCACATTTCTAGACAGTGGAAGCTTTGAGGATGTGAAAATAGTGGATCAAGGCTTTTAGGGCAATAATCCAACTAGTTCCACATATAAGAATAATATGGCAGCTCTGTAGTTATAAATCTAGCTGCCTGTTCTGTGCATGGAGGTACTAAGTTCCCTCCTTGCATCCATAGATCTGCATTTCCACTTTGCTTTGCGACCTCTGAGGAATATGTCACAGCAAACAGTGTGTTATCTTCTCCTATGGCCCCTGAGGAATCAGAGTCATGTGGACCCAACAAAACCTCTCCCATGTGTGACATCCACCCACCAGAATTGCCAGATTATTCATGTTCAGTGGATCGTAGCTGCCCTCATTTCCTCTTTATCCATCTTTGCCAGATGGAAGTGTCATATGGGTGAGATTTTCACCTAAAATAGGGAGAGGCATCTGCAACCAGAGTATATCTGGGAGTATTTCAAGATTCTGATGCACTTAATTCTTCACTTATAGGAGAAATAGTTCTATTAACAAAAATGATAATTATATCACATGAAATGGCAATCACTGACAAAACAAATTGGAGGGCTGAACACAGTTGCCTTTTTGTGACTTCATTAATGTTTGTAGCCTATTTTTTTCACTATGTAGCATGTACATTTTATCAGGCATAGACACTGGTAAAGTTTTGACCCAACAACTTAAAATAGATAAAACACCGTTAGTTGCTTAATTTCCTCAGCAATGTAGTACAGCTGCCATTATCCCATTTTAACAGCAAACATGTACAGGTAGCTGAAAACATATCCAGTCCACAGTTTGAGGACCGTTTTACCAAGAGTTATCTAATGCCACTACTCCCCTGCATGCTTCCTGTCTTGGTTACTTTTCTCTCATTTCTGGGACAAAATACCTGACACCCAAAATTAAGGAAGTAAAGGTTTATTTAGCTCACAGTTTGTGGAGATTTCAGTCCATACTCAGTTGGCTCCAAGGAAGACTAGAACATGGCAGAAGGCAGTAGTTCATCCTGGTAGTAACCAGCAAAACATAAGAACAAAAAAGGAGTAGCAGCAACAATAGCTTAGAGAACAAGTCTGTCGCCCTTATGTTGCATTCAGGCTATCTGCCCCAGGTGTAATATTCACACCTCTAATCCCAGCAGCATTTTCATCCATAATCCTAGCAGTACCTACACCCATAATCCCAGCACTGGATCATGAATTAATCGAAAACTCTAGAAGTCCCCCAAAAACTGCATGAGGCTTTGGGGAAACAACTAACCACAAACAATAACACTTCCTTTCTGCTTTTGAAGGAGTTAAACTATCGCAAAGACATTTCAAGTCCTCTCATGACACTTTCCACATTCTGCCTTGTTGGGTATTATTTGGATCCATGTCTTTTTTTTTTTTTTGGTGGAACCAGGGATTGAACTCAGGCCCTTGTGCTTGCCAGGGAAGTGCTTATTCCACTGAGCCATCTCCCTGGCCCCTGGATCCATGTCTTATTAGTATTCTGGACTATGAAATACTTGAGTCCAGGGGTGAATGTCACTGCCACTACCTCTACCACTTCCTGGGGCTCAATCATTACTGTCACTTAGCACTGTGTTTTTTTGTAAATTAATCTCTTCAGGCTTTAGTTACCTCACATAAAATGAGGAAGTGGCATCTTCTCCACAGGCTTCTGTGCGGATTGAACAATTTCATACACAGAACACTTTATTTTCACTTTTTATGAATCATATATTTCCCACCATACCTTTTCTAAGGCTTGGTTTACTATCAGGACCTGGACTCTTTATGATTTTACAGAGTAAGGTGGCTTTGCAGTTGTGCTTTGAGTAATTTCTTTTTAGGCAAGAGGAACTCTGTGGCCACCCTGTGTTCTGGAACCTCTGAGGCTACCAAGTATTCTGTGATCCTGAAGGATACAGAGTTACATTCAGAGCCTACAAGTTGGCTCTGGATGATCACCTGAGGAGCTTCAGCACAGAGCTGGGTGTGATGGTACACTACTGTAACTCCAGAACTTGAGAGACTGAAGCTAGAGTATTACCATGAGCTTGAGACCAGCCTGTGGTAAATACTAAGCTCAAAGCCACCCTGAATTACATAGCAAGATCCTGCCTTGCAAACAATGATAAAAAAAAAAACCCTATTGTCTTTACTTTTCTTGTTGCTGAAGCAAAATACCCAATAACCAAAATTAAAGTAGGAAAGGTTTATTTATCTCACAGTCTGTAGAAGTTTCACTCCCTACTTGACTGTCCCTAAGGTAGGGTGGCTTAGAAGAGGGATATTGAAGAGGAGAAACAGTCCACGACAGGCAAAAGGTAACAAAATGAGAGAGATTGCATCTCTTTCTGTCTCTTGTCTTATCCTGACTACTGAGGGTGGATAGCACTCACACTCTTACTCCTAGTGTGCTTGAACCTAGCATTGTACCATGAATCAGTCCAAGCATTACCCACTGTAGATCCAGTCACTTTTGAAAAAGCCTACCCATTACTGCACAAGATTTTAGAGGACATCTAGATACAACCCATGACATCCCATCTCCACCCTAAAGATTCATGCATATTCATATATGCAAAAAGCATTTAGTCTGTCTCAAGACTTGCCAAAATTCTAATAGTTTTAGCATTGCTGAAAAGTCTAAGTCCAAAATCTCCTCTGAGATTTAAGGCAAATTCTTAGCTGCAAGTCCTTGTACAAATGAAAAGAAAAATACTTTCAACATTGAATATCAGATGGTATTATCATTCCAAGAGGTACAAAGAGGGGATACAATGAAGTGAGAACAAAACAATACCCAAATCCAGCAAGATAAATATTAAATTCCACATTTCCACTTACAACATCCACAGCAATTTGTGTGTAGAAAGTTCTAAACTCCAAAAGGTTAAGGTGGCTGTGCCTCTACAATACTACCGGTGGTTGTACTTCTCATGGTTTCTTTCTTTGGTTGGCTTTGCTCATTCCTTGAAGCTTTCCTTGGATAGTCCATGTTCCTGGCTTCTCCAACCTTCTTTTTTTTTTTTTTTTTTGTCTTTTTGAGACAGGGTCTCACTATGCAGCTCAGGTTGGCCTTAAGCTCACTTTGTAGCTCAGGCTGGTCTCGAACTCACAACAATCCTCCTGCCTCAGCCTCCCGAGTGCTGGGATTACAGGCATGCGCCACCACGCCTGGCTGTTCTCCAACCTTCTGAGGTCTCCACTGTACTTTTGGCTTCACAATCACAGTTTTATACACTACCTTTTCAGGGACATGCATACCTTCAGAATTCTTGACCCCACAATTCTTGCAGTTCGTATGCCCCTAAAACCAGCATCGTGTGGATGATACCAAGGTCTGCTGCCTGATGGAGCAGTAGCCAGGCTTCCTTCTCTCTTGGCTGTCAAGGTTCAGTGCCTATAACCAAATTCTGAGAAACAACTTTCCTAGGCTACCACCATTCTGGAACATGATGTTCCTGGGCTCTTTTCTTGAAGCAAAGTCTTTTGTTTTTGCAATTTTGAGGCTCCACAAAGGGGAGTCCCACTGTTTATTTTGATGCCCTGAGGCCATCTTTTCACTTCTGTTCTTTTTAACAATAAGTATCTCCTCTGCTCTATCTATCTTTTCAGTCCACAGCTATACCAGAGCTTCCTTTCTAGTCAAACTCAAAAACATTTAAAATCATTATGTTGGCCTCTTTGCTCTTGATTCTCAATATAGATTGTGCTAAGGCCCCCAACAGTAGCTGTGCCACTGCCTCAACATTAGATTGTCTTAAAATTTCTTCTGCAAGATTAATGAGTCTGGCACCTTAGTCTCAGTGTCAGGCAGTCTCTGGACATGAGCAAAATGCAGACAAACTTTCTGCCAATGTATAGTACACATCATCTGAAGTCCAACTGTCAATGTCATCTTTCTTCCCAGAAGAAATCTCCCCAAATCAGCCTTTTGATCTGAGCTCTGACAAGAATCCCCCATCAAGGGGCTGGGGAGATGGCTCAGGGGAGTAAGTGTTTCCCTGGCAAGCACAAGGGCTTGAGTTCAATCCCCAGTTCCACCAAAAAAAAAAAAAAAAAAAGAATCCCCCATCAAGTATAACATAAATTGTTTCAGCTCTACTTTTTCAGCTAGCATTTCCAAATCTTCCCAAATTCTTCCCATAATCCAGTACTAAAGGTTTTTTAGCCACATGGTCAGGTATAGTCACAGCAATGACTCCAGTTCTCTGATACCAAATTTTTAGTTATTTTTTTTTCTAGTTAAGGAAGGCAAGGTTTATTTAACTCATAGTTTGTAAGGGTTTCAGTCCATAAACAGTTGCTCCAAAGTAGGGTGCTTGGCAGGGGCGCATCACAGAGGAGAAGCAGTCGCAGTGGGCAGAAGGCAGCAAAGCAAGCAAGGTAAAACCACAGCTCTTTTTATCCCTTATTTCTTATCCAGGCTACACTCATACCCTTAATTCTAGTACTGTTGAGTGGGCTAGAACTTCTCCATGAATCGATCCAAGCATCACACACTCTAGATCCAGCCACCTCTGGAGGATATCTAAAAAGAAGCCATAACATTTACCAAAAATGTTACAGACCTTTTTTTTCATTAATCACTTTATAGTAATGTCTAACAATATCCCAGAAATCAACTGGTCAAAACAGGTTTAAAAAAATATAGTAATTCTAATAACATCCTACAGTGATAGTAACTGGGTATGGTGGGACATCCTGTACTCTCAGTACTCCAGCAGGCCAAGGCAGGAGGATTGTAAATTCAAGCATGGTCTGAGCCTGAACCTAGGCACCATAGTGACTTAATGAGACCTTGTCTTAAAAAGCAACCAAGCAAGCTATGAATGTAGCTCTGTGTGCAGGTTTCAGGTTCAACCTACAACACCAGGGTAAAGTAAAATAGACAATAATCTAATATTTTTTAGTCAGCCTGAAATGAAAGCTAGACAATTTCTTAAAAAATGAAAACCTGGGGCCAGTCAGGTAGAGAACTACTATGCATTGTGTTAGGTCTGGGATAGAGATTTTTTTCACTCTAGGTACCAATTAAAGTCACATGAAAGTTTAAAAAAAATACTCAGGGCCCTCCCTCCAGAAATTCTGATTCAGTTGGCCTGTGAGTTGTTTTCTTCAAACTCTCTGGAGCTTTTATAATGCAACCAAACCAAAATATCTGCTCTGTTCAGAGGATGAAATCTTGGGATGGGGTCCTGGGCCCAAGAGAAATAGTTATAGTGTCTGTGAGACTCATTCCCTGCTCTGATAGCCACATCTTCCCAATTCTTTCTGAGTCTCCTCCTAGATCCTGATCTGTGACAAGCATGCAAAGAGAGCACAGGTTTTGGTGTAAGATGAATTGGGTTCTGGGCAAGTCTAACTCACCGTGTTTCACTGGGGCTGCAGAGAGTACAGCCTGATCACAGGCTCCCTAGTAGTACTCTAGTAGGAACAGTGACCCTGGGGTCAGCAGATACTTTAGCTTTTTTTTTTTTTTCTGCTCACAAGAGAGCTAACTAGAGCCTGATGAATTGAAGAAGCCAATAACATTCAAAACCTTGTGCATGGCAATGGGGTGCAGTCATAGCTTCTGGCTGGTGGGTTTCACCTGAAGCCTGAAGGCCTGTGTCCCTGAACATGACCACTGATGGGCATTTCTGGAACCAAGGGTCTGTAGCAATTTTAAGCCCTAAAACTTGCAAATCAGGTACCATTCTAACCTTGTATCTTTACCTTTAGTATAGCACCTAGGTGCTTAGAAAATGAGGAAAAAAATGAAAAAGAAAAATAAAGGAAGGAAGGTGGGAAGAAAGGAAGGAAAAAAGAAAGAAGGAAGGAAGGATGGAGGGATGGAAGGAAGGAAACTGAGTTATATGGAGACAGGCAAAGGTCTCAAGGCTCTGATTTTCTTTTTTCTTTTAAAGAGAATATAAAATAATCAACAGAGCCAAAATAATTATAAAAATTTTGAAATTATGCAGAATGCAGAACTTAAGGCTCTGATTTTCTAGAGTATTGTTCTTTCTTACATATAGTCTTTATTATTTGAAATATAAATGCTCAATTGCTAATAGTAATTTTTTGTTTCAGGGGCACTGGGGAGATGGCTCAGTGGAGTAATTTTTTGTTTCAGATTTCCTGCTTATCTGTAGAGCTGTCAGCATCATTGTCCATATCTACTCTTTTGGATGCATTTTATTTATGTAGTTTTATATTTTAGGCAAGGGTCTATAGGGTGTTCAGAGTCTCACTACTAGATTGGACTCGTAGTGATCCTCCTTTTTACAACCTCCCACAAACTGGGATTACAAGTGTGCACCACCATGCCCAGTCTCAATTGCCATCTCAGTGTGCCACAGAGGGCAGGGCTGTATTGGCAGGCCCAGGGAGTGAACCCCTGGCCCCTGCACCTGCTTGCAGGTGCTTTAATCCGCTGAGCTATTTGGCCAGCCCAGGGAAACTGAGGCAGAAGCAAATTCCAACCCAGCCTGGACAATTTAGTGACTTAGTAAGATCCTGTCTCAAAATAAAATAATTAAAAAGGGCTGGGGATGTAGCTCAGTAAGAAGGCCCTCAGAACTGAGGAAAAGAAAATCTTTGAATTAACTAAAGTGTATGCTATTTTTGTCTTCTAGTAAAAAGACACTTCTTTCTTTCTTCCTTTCTCTTTCCCTATCATGAAGGTTTAGGTTGATTGAAGTAGAAAGCTTTGTCACTAGTGTGGGGACTTCTGTAGTTGGTGTCTGTTTTCCAGCGATGCTCTCTGGGTGTGGCTCACCCATAGGCCTTTACCTGAGGCTCAGGATGTGATCACCTCCTTTAGTTTGGGGAGGGGAGGGTGCAGTGCAAGTGGCCCAGCAGCTAGTTCCCAAGAAATGAACAGTAGTAATGTTGATGACACAAAGACAAAACAGATATGGTACACAGTAAAATGCACATAGTGACAACTATGTCAGCACTGATAGTAGCACAAAAGTCAGCAGTAATAAGTCAGAGTTAACTGGATTTTGACACATTATAACAACCCCAAAATGGCTACCAAAGTACCAGGCTTAACAATAGAAAAAAGATCTGTATGAAACAAAGACAAACCAAATACAGAAATATAAAATGCAACAACTATGACCCATTTACATAGAAAACAAGTCAACCATAACAGTATAGAATATACTAAATACCTAAAAATTAATAAAACTCGATAGTAGTGCTAATAAAAAATTGAAGAGTTGAGCAGAAAAGAAATGAGAAAGGTGAAATTTGAAAAATAAAGACAAGTAAAATGCAAAGGAGGAGAGAAAAAGAAGATTCCACTGAAGGAGTAAAAATATTTGTAGTATTAGATAAAAGTATCTGAAATGTACAAACAAGAGAAAAAGAAAAAGATCAAACAAAAGTGGGAAATCAACCAAAGCTCCAAAATCCAACAAAGAAAAAAAAAAAAAAGGAAATTAGCCCCATGATTTCTTTATGTGGTTTCTTCCTAGGGCTGGCAATATTGAAGTTCACTGTTTACAGGGGTGACAGTGGGTCACAAATAAGCTCTACTTCAGTTTCACACTCATATTTTTATATGTGAATGCGAGATCCTGCCTTGCTTTCCCTGCTGCTTATGGTTGATCCCAGGTGTACACTTGCAAGCCACACTCCTCCAGCCACTCCTGGTTTCTGTGTCCCTCTTCGTGCCCTATCACTGCTTTCTCTACTGAGCATTGTGGTATGTGGGCTTGTGAGGTGCCTACCACATCAGGAGGTCATCTCTGCAAATATTTTCCATTTTTTCTCCAAATGGTTTCTGAATGTAAACATTTGAGAAATGCAAGCGAAGCCGCTACATGGCAGGCAGTGCGTGCTACGGAGTGGAAGCTGTAGGGCCACTTTGGCATACCTTCCTCCCGCCTCACTCTCCCCTTCATGCTCCTGCCCTCCATTCTGCTGCTCACCACATTCTCAAGTGGAATCTGTCCTCCTTCTTTGTGTCACACCTTTCCCTTCTGCTTCTTCTAGCTAGATTTTAAGAGCAAGAAACAACAGATAGCCGGGCATTGTGTTGCACACCTCTAATGCTAGCACTCACGATGCTGAGGTAGAATGATCATTAGGAGTTTAAGGGCAGGGGAATATAGTTCAAGGCCAGCTTGATTACATGAGACCCTGTGAAAGAAGAAAGAGAGAGAGAGAAAGAAAGAAAGAAAGAGAGAGAGGGGGGAGGGAAGGAGGGAAGGAAGGAAGGAAAGAAAGAAAAAAGAAAGAAAGAAAGAAAGAAAGAAAGAAAGAAAGAAAGAAAGAAAGAAAGAAAGAAAGAAAGAAAGAAAGAAAGAAAGAGAACAGATTGGGGAGATAGCTGGCAAGTGCTATATAAGGACCTGAGTTTGATCCCTAGTACCCATGCTGTGCTGGCCCCAGAACCCTGGTGAGCCATGATGGCCCTCAAACCAAGTGGGGTGGTACATCCCTGTAATTCCAGCACTGGGCAGGCTGAGACAGGGGGATCACTATGAGTCTACACTATGTAGCAAGATCCTGTATCAAATAAATAAATAATAAAAGAAAACAGCTTTCAACCCAGATTAGTATATCCTTCAAAACTATCTGGCATGGTAGTGAATGCCTATAACCCTAGCACTCTAGATGTGGAGGCAGGAGGATCACCGTCAGTTCAAGCCAGCCTGGGCTATAAATCATTTCAAGATCTTGTCTCAGAACAAAGTAAAACAGGCCAGGCAGATGGCTCAGTGGAATAAGCACTTGCCTGGTAAGTACAAAGGCCTGAGTTCAATCCCCAGTTCCACAAAAACAAAAACTGTCTTTCAGAATTGATGGAGAAATAAGATCTCTTTTTAAGTATTTAGTGCAGCGTCTACAGGGTAGGTCTTACTACACAGATCAGTCTTGTAGTGATCGTTCCTGTTTTTTAGCCTCCCAATTGCTGTGATTACAGGTGTGCACCAGCATGCCCAGTCTCAGTTACCATCTCAGCACGTCCCAGGGGTGGGGCCAGCACAGGATGCCGGGAATCAAACCTGGGCTGTGTCACTCTGCCTAAGCAGGCTCTTCAGTCCATTGAACTATCTGGCCTGCCCACTGGGACATCATTTAGATGCTAAGACTAACAGTGGAGCTGGTGAGGAAAGAGCTTCACAGCATATTGTTGAATGAAAAAATGGCTTTCTGTGCTTTCATCTCAATTGAGCAACTGAAGGGCTATGGAACTCACCTGATGAATCATTTGCAAGGATAACATATGAAACATGACATTCCAAACCTCTTAAATATGCAGATTAATATGCAGTTGGATACTTCAAGAAACAGGGTTTCTCCAAAGAAATTAAATACCTAAAACCAAATACATTGGTTACATCAGGGAATTTGAAGGAATCAATTTAATGGGATGTAAACTAAACCTACAGTTCCATACAAAGAATTTTCTGTCATCATTAAAATGCAGGAAATAATTAAAAAGCTGATAGAAAACAAGCTCAGACAGAAAAGCCCATCCTGGATTTCCATGTTTTACAGATGGAGTTTGACAGATTCCTATAGAAAGAATTCCTAGAATGAAAAAGACAGGCTGGAAACTTAAGACAGGCTAAAAAAGATAAATGAAAAGACCCTAAAGATCCAAACCAGCTTTGCAGCTGGTGAAGAGTCATCAAAGCACTTGCCTTTCAGGGAAACTTTGAAGAGAATAGAAGCTCCAGATGTTATGAAGTTAGAAGGCTCTCCATGGACTGAACATTGTAAGCAAGCGCCTCAAGAATAGGTACTACATGCAATAGAGAGAGTGAAAGGGAAAGAAACTGCTCAAAAGAAAAGATTAACTGGGAGGGGGAAAAGAGAACAGGAAGGAGGAAAAAGAGATGTGACAGCTAAGAACTAATTTCTATTAGTTCCTAGAAAGGAACAGTTAGTGCTTACATTGTTTGATCAGTTTTGCATGCCTGTATCTGGTCATCCGAGCATGTTTTTTGAAATTCTGTATTGTTTTTATTTTTTATCTCTTTAATAAGCAAAATAAAAAGAATAATTACTATGTGTCTAAGAAATTATTCCCAGCTGATTTAGAGTGGGTCTTAAAGTACAGTTACTTTTCTCTTAATGTTGGGACAAAATACCTGACCCCCAAAATTAAGGACAGAAAGGTTTATTTAGCTCATAGTCCATACTGAGCTGGCTCCAAGACAGAGTGGCACATGGCAGAGGGCAGCCATTCATGGCAGTGGAAAATAGCATTTTGTATCTATATATTCAAAATCGGTAGGATAGATATACAGCTACTTTCTCTTAAGTAGCTGAAAGTAGTAGTAGAAAGATTTGTTCTAATAGGATATCATGTTTGCATCTTGTACAATGAATAACCACTAAGACAACAATATGCAATGTATTAATTATTGAACCTGTCCTACTAATTGGTTTTGAAACTGTCTCATTGCTATTTGTTTCTCAATAAAATTATTTTTAAAATAACCGGCAAAGAGCAAAGGGAGGAGCAGTGGCTACGACAGTTAGCAAGACTCTCTCCCTTCTGTTGTATGCAGATTACCCACCACAGGCGGGTGTAGCACTGACATCCAGAATCCCAGAATTGGATCATGAATTAATCCCAAACTCTAGAAGCCTGCCCCAGTGACTGCTTGAGGCTTTGAGGGGACAACTAGAGACCAACTATAACATCCCCACAGAAAGTGAGTATTACAAATGTGCCAAAATCCTGGAGAAATCCTTCTTCAGTAAGACTAAGGAAGATGGATTAATTGTCAAGTGATTTCTTTTTCTTTGACTTCTTGGAAACTTGTGAAGCAATATGCAAATGTTTAGTTTTTAAAAGAAGCTGGGTTAACTTTTTTTTTTTTTTTTTTTTTGGTGGAACTGGGGATTGAACTCCGGCCCTTGCACTTGCCAACGAAGAGCTTATTCCACTGAGCCATCCCCCCGGCCCTACTTTTTTTGTTTTTTAAAGAGAACTGGACACACTGTATTGAAGAGACTTTAATAATTAGCACTTGTGAAAAACAAAAAACCTTTTAGCTTTTCAGACATGTATTTCGATTGAAGTCAGAGAACATTGCTATTTTATAGAGTAATTCTAATCTGTTTACTACTATTATATAAGTATTCTATGGCATGTCCATTAGCCTATTATCCCATGATAGATGATTGGGAGTTTCCTCAAAACCTGCATGTGTATGCAAAATTGGTCAAATAAGCAAAATAATTAAACATTAACATTTGCTTTCTTTCTTTCTTTCTTTTTTATTTTTTTGCAGAACTGGGGATTGAACTCAGGCCCTTGCTCTTGCTTGGCAGGCGAGAATTCTACCACTGAACCACCAATGCATGTGACCTTGCTCTTAATTGGGAAGTGCCTTATTCTACTGAGCCATCTCCCGGGCCCCAACACTTGCTTTCAACAAAACCTTAATTTTTTTCTTGTCCTTTTTATTTTTTTAGTTTATTTTAAAGAGAGTGTAGCAATAGTTGGTAAGATATTAGAAACAGTACACATTTAGAAGAACAAGATGAGAAATATTCAATCATGGGTTTTGTATTGCACATTGCTGTCTTTGGTGTAGCTTGTCAGATTACAGATCTTAGTTTATAGAGTTAGTCAAAGTGAAAATTTTAAGCATTAACTGCGGGAGTGAGGGTGGCACGTTGAGTGGAAGACTGTGGGGAATGTTTCGGCCTGGAGCCTGGCAAAAATCTCATTTCTGATGGAAGTCCTGTGCTGGTATAGCTCTGTGTCCTGAGGGATGGATCGAGTATGGAGTGCATGGTACAGAAAGTGTATCAAAGAAAGAAAACTAACACTACCATGGGTTCAGAGTATCATGGTTGCCTGGCTCAGCAGGGCTGACTGGGACCCACTGATGGTCTATCTGTTCTGTGATGAGCATAAACTGCAGTGGTATGCACTGAACCACATCATGGTATGGAGGAGCAGGTTTGTGACTCTTATCTCTGAAAGGAAGACAAAGTTTACCAAGATCTCACTCAAGTTCCTGGCCCAGGAGGTAAATATTCCAGATTGGATTGTTGAACTTTGTCATGAGTTGACACACAAGAAAATGTCCCATATAATTGACTGTCGCAGGGGCTGCTACTTTGTCCTGGATTGGATCCAGAAGACTTACTGGTGCCGCCAACTGGAGAACAGCCTGAGAGATTGTTGGGAGTTGGAAGAGGACAGGTTAGACATGGAAGACCAAGAGGACGACAAAAACGTTGGTGTTGATAATGACATGAAACAGATACCAGAGCCTGAGGACCATGGGAAAGGTACAGAGTTTGATGTCAAAGCTGATACAGACAGTAAAGGCACTGAAGAGGTGGATTCTCATTGGGAAAAGGCTCTGTGGCATAAAGGGTCATATGAAAGAGCTCAAGAATTGCTAGTATCGTATGAAGAGGAACAATTTAAGGTGCTGGATAAATTTAAGCATTTTACCTTAGACCATTAAGGTGTGGACTAATCTATCTCGGCATTTAGAAATCATCTTGGCAGAGCTCAAGAGTATTGCTTGGGAGGCAGGGCTGCTGCGCTGAATGCTTTTCTGGATGATAGCTTTCTCATTCCCACATCTGAGCAGATGGTAGCTTTGCAGATAGAGTATGAAGATGGTTATACTGAGGTCCAGAGAAGAGAAGGTACTGATCCAAAGTCACACAAAAACGTGGATTTGAATGACGTTTTGCTACCAAAGCCATTTCTCAGTTCTGGCAACCATTGCTTAGGGGCCTGCACTCCCAGACCTTCATGTGGGCCCTGTTGAAGAGGATGTTCTGAGAGCCTTGGAAAACACTGGGATCTGGCCCAGTTACACCCTTGGATGGACCATTGAACTGATTATGTCCAACACTAAGTCTGGACCAAATGCTCATTGATTCTCTGCAAGCCAGTGGGAAGCAAGAAGGAGTTGGAGGCTGTTCAACTTTTCTGCCTTCATTGACTGACCTCAGGTGATTAAATCCTGCTTGGGCTCACCTTGCTGGGCCAGCCCCCAACTCCTTCAGCTTGTCTTCAAAGCCATGGGACAGATCCTGCCTGATGGGGAGCAGGAGAAGTTGCTGCACATCTCTTTCATTTATACTCAGAATGGAGCAAACAACTTGCAGAAGGAGGGCTCAGAGGCCTCCCACATTGAGAAGTCTCCATACAAACTGGACAGCTTGTATTGGGGACTCGAGCCAGCTAATTCCAACGGTGGGTCTGAAGGAAAGGCCCAGCAGCAGGGGAAGCAGGGTACCCCTAATGGTGGTAGTGAAGAGGAGAAAAAGACCCTGCAAGACCAGATGGAGGGAAAGAAGGAAGAGGAAGGTGATGACTTAGAAGAGGAAGATAAAGATGGTGATGAAGATGATGAGGATGATGAGGAAGAAGGAGGCAAAATGGATGTGGGACCTTTTTCTATTGTGCATGAATCACCTACCATTGAGAATGGCCCAGGGTCCTGGGCCAGGGTCCTGGCCCAGAAGAAAGGAATGTTGGAGGGCTCTGCATGGTAAGTTAGCTCAGAAGATGTGAGGTGGGGCACATTCTCCTTAGGCCTCCAAGAGAGAGGACCCAGGGGGCTTAGGTTGGATAATTATGACACCATGTCTCTTTTCCATCAGCCTGTGCTAGAGCAGCAGCTGGAATGCCCATTGCCCAAGACTAGTACTCTGGGCCTGACTTGTGGTATCGGTAGTGCCAACTGCAGCAACAGCAGCAGCAACTTGGATGGCCTTCTCTGGAGCCAGGGGCAGATTCATGGGCTTGACACTGGCCTGCAGCTGTTCTGATGCCCACCTTCAGGGAAGTGTTCATCCATTCCTGCCAGGGCAACAGCCCACCCCAGTGAGCACCTGATCTTCCATGATACGGTCTGGGAAACAGCCTGGATCTGCCACATCAATGCACCTTTCCACTACAATAGAAAGTGGATGACCTTTTCCTTTTGTTTTGAAAAAAGATAAATAAGAAACTGTAAAAGAAAAATAAAAAATGAACATTAACTGCTACCTTTTAAAAAAAATTAATCATCTCAGCTATTTTATATATACAGCTGCATGATTTTCCCCCTATCTTTTTTCTTATCTGAGCAATGGATTTGACAATAAAAATCTGTAATATAACAACCATGGTTAATTTTTTATTCTTGTTTTGAAATTCTGTACCATATGTATTATTGTATATTAACTCTGTCTCTGTCTTTGTTCTTGCTTTTGTTTTTGTTTTTACTCTGTGTATATATTATATTATAATATATTCTTAATAAATATGTATTATAGAAATATAATATATAATGTACATTTAAGACATTCATCTCAGTGAGGTACTCTGAGCAGTTCTGAGGAATGCAATTGCACAAAAGCAGTTTCTTTGATTCTTAAGGATGCGATTCTAAATAATGCAAACCATTTGTAAATCCTGGGTTTTGATAACTTTTCTACCTACCACAAACTTGTGAATGGAGTGCATAACTGTTATTTCTACATAAATGTGTCACACTGTATGTGACTTTGCTTATGCAGGCCAGAGGTTCCAAAGGATAATTTTCTAGGCCATAAAGGCATAAACTTGAAATTGAACCTACAAGTTTTAATAGGAAAAGATTCACAGTCTATATATATATATATATATCAATCTGGTGAATCCTTATTTTAGTAAGTGAGGGTTTTTTTCTGGGATACACACAACCCCATCAGTACTGTACATGTAAGCTTTTGCACCTTTTGTACCTAAGAATATGTTTATTACCCGAAGTAAACTAAATTCCCACTGAGGTTTGCTGTCAGTATTTTAGCACATATTTCTATAAAGGTCCAGGGTTACATCCTACTAAGTCCATCATACAACTTTATTAACCAACTTTTGTGTGATTCCAGCTTAGTAGTTGGCTTGATTTCCTAATTATGGTACATAGAAAAGTGGGGACTTTGGGAAAACTAATACACGGCTATACTGATGGTCTCAACGCTAATTTTTATGATACAAATTTATAAACTGATTTTTGTAAAGGATGAAGTTTTAAAAATGTGTTTAACTTAAGTTTTATATCAGCATAATTTTTTTTTTTTTTTGGCAGAACCAGGGATTGAACTCAGGCCCTTGCTCTTGCCAGGGAAGCGCTTATTCCACTGAGCCATCTCCCTGGCCCCTATATCAGCATAAATTAAAATGGGTCATTTGTAGTCATTAAAAATAGTTGCTACAGATAATCTGTGTGAAGGAAGATGCCTGCATGTGGATATTAAACTGGAAATGTTGCTTTTGATCTATGAGAGATGTATGCAATGCTCACACAGAACAATGCCTCTTTTTAAGTTTAAGATCACCTCAGTGGCATTTAGACTCCTAATGAAGAGTGATACAGTTTGGTTTAAGTATTGTGGACTGGTTTTAAACAGAGCTTTGGAGCAGATGTGCTGAAGCATGTGTTCAGCTTGGTATCCTGTATGGTTTGTTACTTTCTGGGTAGACATTTTTATAGAGTATTGTCCTTAAATTAAGATTGTCTCTTCTACATTGAAGGCATTTTACTAATACTTTTTATAGATATTGCACAATAAAGCTAAGGTAGGATGTGTGGTTTGGCAAATGGTTTAACAGCTGATAAAACTGTACATTTATAAAATTAATATATTGTATTGGTACAAAATAATTTTAAGTTGTATTTTAAAATGTTCCCACCAAAAGAAAATATTTACGAAGCATTGTGCATCAAACACTTTATTAAGCATTCTTCATTCATTATCTGTGAAACCACCCAAACAATAACAAAACCAAAAACCAAACCCCTGAAGATGGCCTGAAGTATTTCACTGAAGAGAAATTTTCTTCTTTCTTTCTTTCTTTCTTTCTTTCTTTCTTTCTTTCTTTCTTTCTTTCTTTCTTTCTTTCTTTCTTTCTTTCTTCTCTCTTCCTCCCTTCCTCCCTTCCTCCTTTCCTCCCTCCCTTCCTTCCTTCCTTCCTCTCTCTCTATTTCTCTCTCTCTCTCTCTCTCTCTCTCTCTCTCTCAATGTATGTGGTTGTTGCAGGATCTCACTATGTAACTCAAACTTGTGATGATCCTCCTGTTTTCAACCTCCCCAGAACTGGGATTACAGGCATGCACCACTGCACCTGGACTCTAGCCAGCTCAGCCTACCCCAGGACTGAGGCTGGTGCAGCATGAGGTGCAGAGAATCAAACCACGGTCCCTGTGCTTGCCTAAGCAGGCAACTTTAGTCTGCTGAGCTGTCTCACTGGCGTTATTTATTTATTTTGAGGCAGTGTCTCATTAGTAGCCCAGGTTGCTACTAAGTAGCTCATGAGCAGTGTTAAGAAGGTGGTATTGACAGTCAATGAGACAAGAGGAGACCTAAAAAACTCACAGTGCTCCTCCTGCCTCACCGTACCTAGTGCTGAGATTAGGAGATTGAACCACACCTTGCTCAGAAGTTTTTTTTTTTTTTTTTTAAACATTATTTAATGTTACATCATCTTTCTAGTGAAAAGCTCAGTTTATTCTGGCTAACTGATAAATTCTGATGTTCTTCACCCTGATTTCTGAATTCTTCCCAAACCTTCTTCCCCACTTCTCCTTTATTGGTACTGGGAATTCAAACTCAGGACCTCGCACTTGCCAGACAGGCATTATGTGTGCTGAGCTGTATCCTGACCCATTTACTCATTTCCACTTTCCACACCCCACCATATTACTCTGTGCTCTAAGATGTTACAGCCAAAATGAAATTTCTTTCAATAAGGAATACATTCTAGTCATCAGCATATCAACTTTCTTTTGCTAAGAGAAAGTATGAAGTTTTAAGGAGTCTTTACTGAACAAAGTAATGTAGAGTTGCACTACTTTAGCAGTAACATGTGCCACTTTTAGCACCCACCCCCAGTACTGGGTATTTTGTGCCATACCTTTGCACATGGGAGTCAAGTGCTTTACCATTAAGATCTGTCTGTAGCCCTAAATGCCTCAAAATGCAATTTAAATACAATCTGGCAGATGCAGCAGCATAATAATAAGGTAGGCATTTAAAGCATTCCTCATTATGGAAATTTTCATACACAGAGGTAGAACAGAGTAACAGGCTTTTTCCTTAAAGCACTTCTTATCCAGCTTCAGCTGAGTAAATGACTTGGACTAGAGTTCAGCTTTGTTAATCTGGTTTCATCTATGTTCCCTGTTTCTCCCCTCCTTTTTTCTCATGAAAAATGTGAAAGAGGGCCGGCGGTATAGCTCAGCGGACTAAGCGCTTGCTTAGGTAAGCGCAGGGACCAGTGTTCGATCCTTGGTTCCCCCAGCCGCGTCGGCCCCGCCTTCTGGTGCGCTGAGCCGGCAATGCAATCCGGGCGCGGTGGCGCGTGCCTGTCATCCCAGCACATGGGAGGCAAAAAGCAGGAAGATCACTATGAATGTGGGCTGCATGCATAGTGAAACCCTGCACCAAAAAAATAGAAAAAGACAAAAATGTGAAAGATATTCCAAGAATTTCTGTCATTTCTTCTAGCCTTTCTTGGCTCTATAACCATCACACTATTTCCATCCTACTTGTATGATTTTAGATTAGGTCTTATGCGATCCTGGAGAGAATGGTAGACTTTAAAGGCCAGAGGTTTCCAAGGGAATTTGTCACAGGCAGTCTTTAGGGACACCTCCATGTATGCAAGATATAGAGCAAGATGACTACAAGTGCAATTTTCTAGGTAAGAGTATCATGGGTTGGATATGAAATGTTCTCCAACAACTCATTAACAGACTTGGTTCCAGGCCAGCGTTGTTCAGAGGACCCTGTGCTGGAATGACTAGATAGCATATGCAAAAAGAAAGTTAAATTCCTTCTGTACACCTTACATAAAAATGGACTCAAAGTTAGACACAAATAAGTCTATGAAATTCTTTTTATTTTTTTGTGGAAACAGGGATTGAACTCAGGCCCTTGTGCTTGCCAGGGAAGTGCTTATTCCACTGAGTCATCAGTGGAATAACCCATGAAATTCTTAAATGAAATCATAGAGTAAACTTTGGGATCAAGGTTAGACAATGGTTTGTTAGATATGAAGCCAAATGTTAGGAATTTCCAGCACAAACAACACAAATGGATACATTGGACTTTATCAAACATTAAAGCACAAGTTCAACTTTCAGCCAGGCATGGTAGCATGTGTCTACAGTCCCAGCATGAGCTACTCTGGAAGGCTGAGTCTCGAGGCTTCAAAGGTCAAGTCCAGCCTGGGCAACTTAGTAACTTAGTGAGATCCTGTCTCAAAGTTTAAAATACATACATATATACATACATACATAGGTAGGTACATAAATATATGCTGGCTCATGTAGGTTAGTATCAAGGACTTGGGTTCAATAAAAGTTCAAACTTTTGTGCTAAAAATGTTGCTTTCAAGAGAATAAACACAACTCACAAAATGGGAGAAATATTTACAAGTAGTTATATAAATAAGAATGACACATATATCCCAAATACATAAAATTTTTACCACTCAGTAATGAAAGGAGAGATGACAAAGGATCTGAACAGATAAATGGAAGTGAAAACCACAGTGAGATGCTACTTCACATCAACTGAGATGACTATAATTTGAAAAGACAGATGAGCTCTCTCAAAGCTATGGAAGGACTGGAAACCTCACACATTGTTAGTGAGATGTAAAGCAATACAGCCACTTTGGAAAACAGCATGGCAGTTTCTTGGAGTGATTTTTTTCCTACCTGGTGTGGGGATTTCAAACTAGAACCTTGTGCATGCTAGGCAAATGCTCCACCACTGAGCTATACTTCTAGCTCTCTCAAAATCTTAATTATAGAATTGTCTTTTAACAAGTAATTGTATTCTTAGAAAAATTTTTAAAATTTTCATGTAAAATTTGTACATAAATGTTCACAGCACAATTATTCATAATATGCCTGGTGAGTGCAAGGTCCTGAGTTTGATTCCTAGTACAAAAAAAGAAAACAAAAGAATTATAATAACAAAAAAGGGGAAACAAACCAAATTTCTAACTCCTGATGAATGGATAAGTAAAATGTGATGTGTCCACATAGTGAATTATTTTTTGGTAATAAAATAGAGGAAGCAGAACACTCCAAGACAAAAATTATGTCTTAAAATAGTTGTTTAAGAAAAGTACAAATAGATGGCAAATGTCGGATCCTAGCACTCTGGAGGCTGAGGCAGTGGGATTGCTAGGAGTTTAAGGACAGCCTGGCCTACATTAGGAAGACCCAATCTCAAAAATAAAGTATCAGTAGTAAATAAATATAATAAAGCTAACAGAGTACAGAGATGTGTGAAATGTTTGGAAATTTTGAATTGGAACTCCATGTTTCTCTCTGGAGACTGAGCAGTCTGTACATGCTTCTTTATATTCTCTGCTGTGTTACTCATGGTCACAAGCAAGTTCTGACCTTTAGCTATGTTACTCAATTGGACTAAAATGTATGAGTAAAATATAGTTGTCTTATAAGAGGTAGAGATGCTGACAGATGCAAAAGAAAGGACCTAAAATACACATTGGACCGCTGCCTGAAAGGGAAAAGGAAATCTACAGCAAGAGGGGTATTCATGTGTCTCTGCAGCCAGGAACAGAGAAGCCGAGTTGTTTTTGTTCCGCATGGAGGCTGAGGCAGCCATGCAGTTGGCTCTCACAACTGCTGCACATATCACCACGGGCAGCAAGTCTGCTGGCCACATCCTTCCAGCCACTGCCAATTCCACCCAGGGAAAGTGCCTAGGCCATATTGTGGCAATCAGACCCTCTTTCCCTAGGATCTGGGATTAGCATTTAGAGATTACTTAATCTGTTCCCTAAAATAATTCTAAGATAACATGTAAAAATTTTCACTATAAGACTTTGGAATTATTTTCAAACAATAGAAAAATTAAATAGTGTTTTTCACTTCTTCCTTCCAATCCTTGTTCCTTTCATTTTTCACTCCTGTCTAATTGCTCTGGCCCATGTTTCCAGAACTATGTTGACTAGTAGTGACAGAGGGCATCCTTGTTTTATTCCTGATTTTAAATTGAAGGCTTTCATTTAGTATGATGTTGGCTGTTTGATGGCTTTTATGAGGCTGAGATATAGATCACCTATTCCCATTTTCTGTAAGGTTGTTTATTAATCATGAATGTGTTGTTTTTCAAAAGCTTTTTCTATAAATATTGAGGTGATTATATGATTTTTGTCTTTAGCTCTGTTGATGTGGTGCATTACATTTATGGATTTGCATATATTGAGCCATCCCTGCATTCCTGGGATGAATCCCACTTGGTTATGGTGTATAATGATCATTTTTTTTATGTTATCATTAACTAAATACATACTTTATTTTAGATTTCTCAAGTTTATGCCTAACATTCCTTCTTTATTTTTATTTTTAAAATAATTTTATTGAGAAAGAAATAGCAATGAGACAGTTTCAAAACTGATTAGTAGGACAGTTTCAATAATTAAATCATTGCATATTGTTGTCTTCTTAGTGGTTATTCATAGTGCAAGATGCAGACATGATGTCCTGTTCACAAACACTATTAGAGTAACTCTTTCTAGTCATTGAATTAAGAGAAAGTAGCTATATATCCATCCTACCTATTTTGAATATACAGATACAAAATGGTCCTTCATTTGTATCCCATTTTTTTGTTTAGTTTTGTCACAAAAGGGTATTCCATTGTCATTTAAATATTGTAGGTGTACGAGTTCAGCAAAATATTCTAATATAGTCCAGTAGTGCATAATAGTAGTGAGTTTTCCAGTGGACTGGCAATGTCAGAAGTTGTTGACTTGAGCTTTTTACAGCTCAGCTTATTAATATGGCTTTACTTTTTATACCTTGTTTTTATGCTATTCTGTTAAATGGTTAAGATCAAGATAAAGCAAGACCTATATAACAACAAATGTAACTTTTATTGTATAATGTTCTTGATGATTTGTTGTATGCTATTTGCTGTTTGCCGTATTTTATTGAGAATTTTTGCATCTATGTTCATTAGGGAAATTGGTTTTATAGTTCTCTTTTTCTCTGGTTTTGGTGTAGTGTAATACTTGCATACTGGAATTACTTTGGCAGAATTACTTCCCTTTCAACTGTTTTGAAGAGCTTGAGAGGAATTGGCATTATATCTTCTCTAAATGTCTTGTAGAATTCAACTATGAGTCCATCAAGACCTGTGCTTTCTTTTGTTGGTAAGTTGATTTTTTGATTTTTTAAAAAAGATTTATTATCAGTACCTCAGATACACTGTGTTGAAATTCTCAGTACCTTTGTTTCATCTGTATTACGGAAAGCCTTACGTGATCCCCAGGCCAAACTTTGCAGGGGCTGGATGTAGGATGTGTGAAATGTGGATTAAAGTTCTGATACTGGGATTAAAGGTGTGGGGCACTGGGTCAGCCATTATTGCTTTGTGATAGTTCTGCGCATGAGTAATGCAGAATCCTAACTTGTGTGCTGGTGGCACTACCCAAAATGCTTGTAGCCTGCTTGGGGTCAAAAGGAAACAGAGGCTTGCTGCTGCCGCGTCACTGCTTGGTGTTTGTTGCTTGCTTGCTTGCTTGCTTCCTTCCTTCCCTGCCATGAACTTTTTTCTCCTCTGCGGAGTTCCTCTGCTGTCCCACCTGCCTTGGAGCCAGCTGAGTATGAACTGAATGCTCTGTTAACTGTGAGCTAAATAAACCTGTCCTCCTTTAATTTGGAGTGTCAGACATTTTGTTCCAGCCACAAGCAAGTAACTAAAGACAATCCCTGCCCTCATCTATACTTCATCCTCATTTAGTGTGCTCGTATGTTTATTTGACAGTGCTAAGAGGAATAGTCAAAGACTCCCATTCCACCATAAAACCAACCACTTCCTTCCTTTTCTGTCTTCTGACCCAGCCCATGTCCTCCTGCCTCCTCCCACTCATGTACCCACAGTAGCAAATTTCATAAGTTTTTTTTTTTCCTTGCTGATTTACTTTATCACACATATAGGCAGACAAACAATTAAATCAAAGTTTAAATTTGTTTCTTTTTTTAGAAAAATATTGGTAATCAGTTTATATCTCTGTAACAAAGTACCATAAACCGAGTGGCTTATAAGCAACAGAAATCCCTTTTTACAGATTTGGAGACTGCAGTCCAAGACCAAGGTGCTCATGCAATCATGCTCTAGGGAGAACCCTTTTGTGAATCGCAGATTGCTGTCTCCTTGTGCGCTCGCCTAGTGGAGGGAGAGCTTTCCAGTGCTGACACCTTTCCTAAGGGTACTCTTTCCATTCCCAAAGGCATGCACAAAGCTGGATAAAGGTGCAAACATGAGAATTTTAAGGGACATACTCATCGCAGATGTACATTATATATAATCTGGGGCCTTTTCTCAGTTAGCTTATTTTGTTTTGTTTTCTGCTTGTTTGTTTTTATATATTTAGTACAGGTTCTCACAGCACAGACCAGAATCCTTGTGATCCTCCTGTTTTACAACCTCCCAAGTGCTGGGATTACAGGCAATAATTTTATTGAGAAAGAAATAGCAATGAGACAGTTTCAAAACTGATTAGTAGGACAGTTTCAATAATTAAATCATTGCATATTGTTGTCTTCTTAGTGGTGTGCCACCACGCCCTGTCTCAATCACTGTCTCAGCATGCCCCAGGGGTGGGGCTGGCATGGCTTGTGGCACCAGGGATGGGATCCTGGCACCCGTGTTCTGCCTAAGCAGGCACTTCGATCTGCTGAACTGGCTGGCTGGCCCTGTTTGTTTTCATGGAAGAGTGTCTGTGAGTCAGCAATCCTCCTGCCTCGGCCTCTGAGTGCTAGGATTATAGGCATGTGCCGGCATGACTGGCTCACTTAGCTTTCTTTCTACTAAGAGTCATATATATATATATATATATATATATATATATATATATATATATATATATATATATATATATATTTTTTTTTTTTTTTTTTTTTTTTTTTTTTTTTCCCCCAGAACCTGGGATTGAACTCAGGCCCTTGCACTTGCCAGGGAAGGACTTATTTCACTGAGCATCTCCCTGACCCCTAGTCATTCATATTTTTGTAGGTAACTGAGTCATGCATCTTCGCTGCTATACACTATTTCATTGTGTAAACATAGCATAATTTATTAATATGGCCTCTTGGCCAACAGAGGTTAGACCTTCACACTTCTTCCTTTAACAAACAGCACTAAATGGATGCTCATTTTTGTGACTCTTTTCATGTATACTTGCTGAAATTTTACTCTGTTTATATATAGGAATATAATATTGGAATAGGTTGCAGGGTATGCCAGTATGTGGCTTTCCAATTCTGCAAGATAATGCTAGACTATTTTCCAAAGCATTAGCAGCAATTTATTCTCTAACCAGCAATGCATAAACTTATTTATTTATTCTCTTGAGCAGTTTCTATTTCCAGACTCATATTTTTAACTGAATGAATATACATTTATGCCTTCTCATGGTCTTGGTTTTAATTTCCTAGATTAGTTATGAGCAAATATATAGATGGAGCTGGAAAAAATTATTATCCAGATGAAAGTTAACCCAGATTTTTATCTTGCATTCAGACATTCAAATCAATTCCAGATGGATTAAGGCCTCAGTGCTTGAAAATTATGAGTGAATGCCTTCAGATTTTGAGGTAGGAAAATCTTAAACAATGGTCACAAAACCATTATAAAATGTAAGTATAATGAATTTGACTACATTAAAATTTAAAGCCTGTAATTATCAAAAATCATGTTAAGGAAGGTGACATAAGCTACAAAGTGAAAGGTGCATTACATATGTGGAGTCTGTGTCAAGGGTATTTAAGGAGTCCAGGGAGGTGGCTCAGTGGAATAAGCGCTTCCCTGGCAAGCGCAAGGGCCTAAGTTCAATTTCCAGTTCCACAGAAAAAAAAAAAAAAAAAAAAAAGTATCTAAGACTTAAACAAAGCAGTCAGGCTCAGGATTTTGTGGTTTGATCCCCCGTTCCTCAGGCCTTAGCAGGCTTGTTCTTAAGGCATCCTGAGCCAGAAAAAAAAAAAAAAATCCAAGAGTATCTAAGACTATTGACAATATGCATGGAAAAGCTAAGAGATAGTCAATTCCAGTTTCAAAATGCAACTCTTGAGAAAAATCAGAATACTCTAAAAAACATAACTATAGTGTTTTTCAAGAGCAAACAACTATCTAGAAAAAACAAATTCCAAGCTTAAACATTCTTAGGAAAAACAACTAAAACTAAAAGCAAGTAAAATATCATTTATCATCACCACCATCATCATCATCAGTATCTTACAATGATGGGGTTAGTTCCAGGGGTTCACATGTGCTAGGCAGGAGCTCTACCACTGAGCTGCATCCCCAGTCCTATCAGTGTATTTTAAATTTACTCTCTGATTTTGTTTACCCTGTTGCTTTGCACACTGTTGTTACTCAACACTTCTTAATTAGTTGATTGATTCACTGTGCCCCATTTTCTGTAAGTCTAGCTCTGATTTCTTTCAGATCAAATGAGTACATTGTTTTAAGACAATAGTACACATTGTAGAACATGATCCTTTTCCCCTCAACTCTGTGCCCTGTTGGCTATAAGGACAAAGAATCTGCTTGAAGAAATTAGATTTAAACCAAAAGGCATGGTAAAGCTAAGCAGAGCGCAAACTTTGTGGTTGAAACCATAATGCTTGGTTGGCACGGCAAGGGCAAATCAGAGCAGAAAAGAAGATGGAGTGTACAGAGGCTGGTGAGCTCCATGGCAACTGGATGTGATTTGGTAAAACAGGTACAAAGGTGCAGGGCGCCCTCGGATAGCCCTGCCTAAGGTGACATTTCATAAAACAGTTCTTTTCTGCATCATAATGCTAAAATGTGCATCCATTATATTTTATGAATGTATTTTACTCAGGAAACCATTCACATATTAATTTTTTTCTTGTGGTACATGAGATTGAGTTCAGGAAGCACTGAGCTATGTCTCTAGAATTTTTAAAAATTGTTATCACTTTTTGGGTTTTTGTTTTTGTACAAGAGCAGGCAGCATCTGTGTAGTCCAGGCTGGCTGAACTTCTTATGCAGCCCAGGCTGGGCTCAAATTCATAATCCTCTTACCTTGGCCTTCTATGTAGCTGGGATTACAGTGATATGTCACTATGCCAGGCACATACATGGCACCTATTAATATTTCTGAAGATTGCTCAGGAGGAAACTATCTAAACAACATAGATAGACACGATCCTATTCCCTTAACATAATGAATATTTAAATTAAAATAATTTACTACAATAAAAGACACATTGCCATTAACCACTTAAATTTCTTGATAACTGAAGTGTCATTGTGAGGCTAGTAGGAGTCTATCCTGAGCTGCTTTACTTTAGACATTTTAAAAAAGCATCTAAGCCAGTTGTGATGATATAAGCCTGTAATCCTAACACTTGGGAGGCTGAGGCATGAGGACAGTTGCAAGTTCAAGACCAGCCTGGGCTGTGAAGGAAGCTCAAAGCCAGCCTGAACTGCGTAGTAAGACTCTATCTCAAGAAGACAAAAAAAAAAAAAAAAAAAAAAAAGGCTTATTTTGTTTTCTGGAAACAAATATGTATTCCAGATTCAAAGTCATATTTTTGCCTTTCATAAACATTTAGTTACCTGCTACTCTGTGAGGAGTATTTTGTGTCTCTCTCTACCCCCTTAGTGAAATTAGAAAACAGTGTCTTAGTGCTTGAGATGCTCAAATGCCTTGGAGATAACCTAAAGATCAGCTGCTAAAATGGGGGGAGCATTCTAAAATGGGGGGAGCATTCTGGTTCTGTGCATATACTGACTTCTGCCCACCTTTAATATAAATTACTGCCTTCTGCTTTCCTAGTAGTATAAGGTTTTATTGAACACTGAATTTTCTACCACGTATATTGATCACATAGAACTTTGTTTTATTGTTTCTTTTCCAGACAAAGTTACTCATATTTTGATGTTTAGAAAGTTATTAAGTTAGATTACATGTCCTTCTCAGAAGTCATCCTCTGTAGAGCATTTCAAGTGAACGAACACATCATTTAGGGAGAGATGAGGACAACTGTACAGCTAATCCCTTTCCCCCACTCAGAGAATGATAGGATGAGGTCATGATGAGTATTGCTTCCAATCCCTGGAAACCTTTGCAGCTGCTCTGGTTTTCTTTTATATATATTGAGAACATATCACTCGCTTGTTCATATTTCACTGTAATTATGTGGTCATTTGAAGTTTTCCCTATGCAAAGATTCTGGAATGTGATGGAATGCAGAAGGGAATTTTCCCTTCTTTCTGTTTTTTCTCCATGCAGTATTGGTGAAAAGTGAGCTTAGTATCTGCGTTCTTTCCACCATTTCTACTTGTGTGGGTCTGCTTGGCTTTGACATCAGAGTTGGGTGAGGTGTGTTAGAACATACGAGTGGGTAAAGATCTCATTGGAACACACACAGCAGTCAGTGCCTGGGGGCACCAGAAGGTGGACAAGTTACTAGCATATTCTCAGAAATCTGTGTCTGTGCCTCACATCTAAAGTAATGTTCCTTCGACCCTGGTGTACAACCCAAGCAAGCGTTCATCTAAAACAAACTTCAGTAATGAGGACGGGTGATGTGGAGGTGAAAAGAGATGAAGGAAAACAAGAGACAAGTGAAAACTTGATCCATTCTGAATGATTTTAGATTTCTGCATAACTTTTCCCCTCCAGTACTGATAGAAATTGTGTGTGTGTGTGTGTCTGTGTGTGTGTGTGTGTGTGTGTGTGTGTGTATCAAGGGACACATATCTATAATACCAGCACTTTAGGAGGCTGAGATGGGAGGATTACAAGTTCAATCCTAGCCAGGGCAATTACTAAAACTCTGTCTCAAAATAAAAAATAAAGGACTGGCAGTGCAGCACTGCCAATCCTTTATTTTTTTTACCGTGTGAAAGCCCTATGTTCAATATTCAGGACTGTAACAAGCGAGAACAAAAAACTCTCAAAGAGAAGTTTTTTGACATTAATAATGAGTTAGTTTTATTGTATTCTATTAATATTGGGCTATATATTTGAACTGGGTGGTATTCATCTGAAAAGGCATCATCTGTAAAATAACACTGGTGGTGTTAAGAAAACAATTTCACTTACTTTTCTCCAGACTTACATTTGCCTTCCAAGTAGACTTACAAAGGCGACCTCCACCTGTAGGCATGTCAGAGATGCACAGCAGGGCAGACTACTACTGGAAAAGGAAGAAAGAGACACATTCTGTTAAGGGAGAGTTAAACTCAGATTTGCTCAATAATGACTCCCTGGGTAGGAACCCAACTGACTTCCGTGTCTCAGCATAGTGGTTTATTAGTAAGTGTTGGCAAACATTTTGTCTCTCTGAACTCACTAGCATGTAGAGTTAAATGTATGAGACATATTTGTGACTCTGGAAGACAATGTAAGCAAAAATCATACTGTGTAATAACTTATATTTGCTAATGCACTTGTAAATAATTTACATTTGTGGCACACTGACAGTTTATAAAAGAGTTTTAAATGTATCTTTTTGTTTCAGTGTCCCTAAAGATAAAGAAGACAGGTTGCTTTTATTTATTTATTTATTTATTTATTTATTTATTTATTTATTTATTTATTTTTTTGAGACAGGGTCTCACTATGCAGTTCAGGCTGGCCTCGAGCTCACTTTGTAGCTCAGGCTGGTCTCGAACTCACAGCAATCCTCCTGCCTCAGCCTCCCGAGCGCTGGGATTACAGGCATGCGCCACCACACCCGGCTGACAGGTTGCTTTTATAGTACATTGAGGAAACTGAGACCTAAAATTCTCACATCCTGCCCAAAGGTCTGTAGCTAGTTTGTGGCAAGGTAAGAATCTGAGTTTGGGCCTCAGGCAGGGTACCAGGTGCTTATAATCCTAGCACTCCAAAGGCTGAGGCAGAATGATTTTTGTGAATTCAAGTCCAGCCTAGGCTGAATAGTGAGTTTAAGGCCAGTCTGAACTACATAAGAAGACCCCATCTCAAACAAAGAAAGAAAGAAAGAAAGAAAGAAAGAAACAAACAAACCTGAGTTCAGGTCGTCTTCCTTGAGTTCACTGGTTGTTCTTGTGAACTGACTGCAATTTTACTTAATTAGAGGAAATGTGTGGTGCTCATTCATTCACTCAACAAGTAAAAATTTGATCTTAACCTTGTCCCCAAAATGAAGGATAGAAAAATACTCTTATGTGCAAGTCTGGTTTGATTTGCAAAGACATTGCTAGCATACTCTACCATTTGAAATTCTTTTTCCTTTGGTAATATTAGGATGTTACTCTGTCTTATAAAATCAGTTAAGTCCATGACTTCCTTTTTATTCAGGGAGTTTTTATTGAGTTCAATGGCTCTTACATGGAGTGCAACTATGGGTACATAAGGTGGGGGCAGCTGTGGAGAGCAGAGCAGCAGGACATCCAGTGTGGGACTGGACTTCTGGGGACAGCTCTCACATGTGTGGTTCTCAGGTGGTGGCAGCAAAAATTTGGAGATCTGTCACTATGGCATGATGTTTTTAGTTCTGGGAAAATACCCAGGGTTTACAGTAACACAGTTTATCATAGCTAAATCTTAGAAACAACAGGTGCAACTAGAGACCATAGTCATAAATGAAATAAATCAGACCTGCATGTGTAAACATCATATTGTCTCCCTAGTATAACCTGAAAGAGTAAATAATATCTGAATTCTGTGCAAGAGAACAAAACTGCTTAAAAGGAAGAAACAACTGGGATGAGGACAAGGACAAAACAAAAAAAGAAGGCAAAATATATATGTATATACATAGGATAGTTTGAATAATTGTACTGCTGATTTCTATTGTTCCATTGAAAGGAACAGTTAATACTTAAATTTTTTGGACCAATTATGCATGGTTATATGGTAACCTGAATGCTAATTTGAGGGCAGCAATATGTAACATTAAAACCATTTTTTTTAATTCCTAGAAAAAGAAGTTGTAGAACCGAGCTATGAGAAATGTCATATTTGAAAACTTCCTGGAAAGTATTGTGGATTGTTTTAATTTAAAATTATAGGAAAGTGATTTTAGCTCTTTAAGAGTTACAAGATGACCATATATCCAAGATATGACTCAGCCCTTTAATACTTGTGTATATACCCAAAAAAACCAAACACATCTGCCTATATTTGCATAGCGGCTTTATTTGTGATAGTCCAAACTGGAAAAAATCCACCGAATGATTAAAACAAATTGAGGAATATCCATGCAGTAGAAAATTGTTTACCAACAAAAAAGAGTAAACTATTAGGTAGAAAACTACATAGTAATATCGATAAATCTTTAAATAATTACAAAACAGTATAGGTATGATTCCATTTATATAATTATAAAAAATTCAAATAATTGATAGTGGCAGAAGTAGATCAGTGGGGCTTTCCATATGCTGAAGGCTAAAATGAGACACATGCCTATCACCATGCCCAAAGCTACAGTCAAAATGGATCAAAGATTTAAATATTAAAACGGAAACACTAAATCTTCTGGAGGAAAATACAGGTAGAAATCTTAGAGATATAAGGGTAGATAGAGAGTTTATGAACAAAAAACAAACTGCATGGAAAATACTTCAAAGGATCAGCAACTTGGATCTCATCTTTTTAAAAAGTTTTTGCACTTCAAAGCAAATCTTCACCAGAGTTAAAAAAAAAAAGCTAACAAACTGGGAAAAATTTATAGCCAACTGTCCCTCAGATAAAGAATTCTATTTAGAACATACAAAGAATTAAAAAAAAATCAGGATCCCAAATTCAAAGACCTAATCCAAAAATGGGCATCCAAGATTAATATACACTTCTCAGAAGGAAAAATGCAAATGGCAAGTAAATATATGAGAAAGTGGTCAATATCATTTGTCATTTAAGAATGCGTATTAAGACAACATTGAGATTGCTTCTTGCCCCAGAAAGAATGGCTAACATCAAGAAGTTACCCAATAACAAATGCTGGAGAGCCCTTGGAGAAAAAGGAACACTTCTGTGCTGTTGGTGGGAGTGCAGACTGTACAGCCACTATGGAAATCAGTGTGGAGATTCCTTCAAAAGCTAGGATTGGAAATCCTAATCAAGCCAGCTATTCCCCACCTGGTTATTTTTCCAAAAGAACTGAAAATCTCATATCACGATGATATATATGCTCCTATGTTTATAGCAGAGCAATTTATTATAGCTAAATCCTGGGAAAAAAACCCAGATGCCCATCAGCTGAAAAATGGATAAGGAAAATGTGGTATTTTTACACAATGGAGTATTACTCAGCTATAAAATATGTTTGAATCTTTTTCTTTAAGTGGATGCAACTAGAGAATGTACTCTTAAGTGAAATAACTCAGTCCTGCATGTACAAACATCGTACTATCTCCTTAGCGTGAGAACCAGAAAGAGAAAAATTAGAATCTGAAGAGTACAAAAGACACTGGTAAAAGGAAAGAAACTTATTCAAAAGGCAAGAGTTACTGAGTTGAGAGGGACAGGAGAGGGATTGAGGGAAAGGAATTTATCTATGTATGTAAGCGGGATGGTTTGGACAACTGTGCTGTGCATTTCTGCTGGTCTATGGAAAGAAGCAGTGAATGCTTTGTTTTGTCTCTTTTTTTCAATTGTTTTTTCTTTTCATCTTCTTAATTTCTTATATATTTCTTTCTTATAATTTTACATGCATATATCTGGTAATATGAATAACTGGTAACAAGAATATCTGATAATATGAATGGCTTCCAACACGCTGTATTACAACAAATACTATGCAATTCATATTTCTTTGTTAAATGAAAGTCTGTATTACTTGTAATTTTTTCTGCTCTAATTCTAATTTGTACTCAAGAAGAAGAAGAAAGAGGAGGAGGAGGAGGAAGAGGAGGAGGAGGAGGAGGAGGAGGAGGAGGAGGAAGAAGAAGAAGAAGAAGAAGAAGAAGAAGAAGAAGAAGAAGAAGAAGAAGAAGAAGAAGAAGAAGAAAAGTGGTTGCCTCAAAATGGGGGAGGGGATAGAAAGGAGTGAGAAAGGATTACAACCAGGCAGAAGGAAACCATTGGAGGTTGGTAATTTTTATTGTCTTGTGAATTGTCACATCTCATTTATTCTAAATTACTAGTGGCCCTTGCTAAGAATAGGTGCAGTGTTGCAAGTGAGGGAGGTGGGGCAGGAAAGTGGCCACCTGGGCTCACAGGAAGCGTCCCCTGGAAGTCAGACAAGTGCACAGCAAAGCACAGCCTCCCATCAGCTGGTTATGGTGGGAGGATTCTTTGCTTTTTCTGACCCAAGTTTCCACACTTATAAAGTTAATACCCTAATACTAGCCCTGTGGGTTCATCATGAGGATGCAGAAGAGGTCAGAGGAGGGTCTGATACATGTCTGGTCCCCGTGCCATCTCTCCTCACTTCTATACACGGTACCAGGGACACCTGTTTGCCAGAGAAATCTCAGGCTTTTTTGGGACTTATTGGGATGTTAGAGTTTGGTTTAAAGATGGTCATTTTTTTTTTTTTTTCACGTACCAGGGAAGTCCTCTCAGGGTTTATCTTGTAGACCTGTACATTATTCTGTAGTTCCTTTGTCTGTGTCATCCATGTGGATGAGTCACGGCCAATGCTTGACCAGTTTGCTTTCTTTGAGAGCTTGAGTGAAAGTTTTCTCTTCATGTGACCAGGGATTGAACTCAGAACCCTGAATTTGCTAAGCAGGTTCTTATTACTACTGAGGTATTTCCCCAAAGATGGTGATTTTGAGGCATCTGGAAGTGATGAAATGTATATGATTTCTCTCATATACAAAGGGAAACAGAATAAAGCTCATGAGAAGATCCTGATAAGGAAAGGGAACTGCATAGGTGTGTTAGTTGATACATTGTGTCAACTTGGCCAATCAGCTCCGCCAGTTATCAGTGTGGGGGCCTAGCGCTGGAGGTGGGCAGGGCCCAGTAATTGAGAAAGGCTTCCTGTGACCCTGCCTAGTTTCCCGCCTCCCTGCCCGGCTTCCACTGAGAAGTCCCAGTCTTCAGAGGAGCTTGACCTTTGCAGCCGCACCACTCTGGAGGAAGCCAATCTTCAGCAGAGCTCTACTCTTCATTGCTTTCTGCAGCATGAACTGCTGTTATTTGCCTTGTAGCCAGTGGAGTATGGACTGAACCCTCCAGTAACTGTGAGTTAAATAAACCTTTCCTTCCTTCATTTTGAGTGTTGAGTATTTGTCTCAGCAAAGAGATTAAGACAATAGGTCTTCCTGCTTATAAAATTATTATTAATATTATTTTACCAATATTTCACATGTAATAAAGTATGGTTTAGCATACATGCTGACAAAGCAAGCACTCATAGATAGTAAAGTATGTAATAACTCTTAAGTGAAAAGCTCATTAGGTTTTAACATATGTATACACCATGGATCTATCAGTCAAACTGACAGGAAATTTAGCTTAACATCAAATACAGTTTAAAAGACCATGCATTATTATTGTAATTTATTATGTCACATAATACAGTAAAGTTCTTGAAAGTTCCTGTGGGCAGATCTTCTCCCTATGGGCAGATCTCCATCCCACCCACAGCTCCATGGATTCATTCATGTGATATGGTTTTGGACTTGGATAGAAGTAGAATCATGCCATGCAACTTGTATTTGTTTTCTGCTTGTTACTATGACAAATGACCACAAGTACAATAACACAAAATTGTGTCTTACAATGCAAATTTGTGTGTTACAGGTCCAACGTTGTGCTGGGCCCTGTCAAGGTTTTAGAAGGCTGTGTTCTTCTCTGGAGTCTCTAAGGGATAATCTGTTTCCTTGCTTTTTCATGTTTAGAAACCACCCTCATTTCTTGGTCTGTGTGTGGCTTTTTTCTCCGTCTTCAAAGCCAGTGATATTATACCTCTGCCATTCCTTACAGTAGTAGCTATGCCTCCTTTTGGCCACAGCCAGGAAAGTTCTCTACTATTGAAGAGTTCCAGCAGCATAACTGGAGGGACAGAGCTGTCTGCCCTGGTCTGCACATTTTGGGGAGTTGTTACTTGCCAAAAAGACAATTATATGTAACAATTTATTGCATATTAATGTGGTGAACAGTTGAGTACATGGAAATATGAATGCTATATCTGCAGTTTATAACACTCTTAAAATATTGTTTCACTTTTTGTTTTTTACCAAGGTGGCACTGAAAGCGAAGAAGAAAGTCTCTGCCCTTCCCAAAGCTGAAGCCAAAGCTAAAGCTTTGACGGCCAAGTAGGCCATGCTGAAAGGCATCCACAGCCACAAAATGAACATACCCACCTTCTGCTGTTCCAAAACACTGCAGCCCTGGAGGCTGTCCAAATACCCTAGAAATAATGCCCTCAGGAGAAACAAGCTTGACCACTGTGCCATCATCAAGCTCCCCCTGACCACAGAGTCAGCCATGAAAAAGATCGAGGACAACAACACATTCAGGTTCATTGTGGATGTCAAAGCCAATAAAGCATCGAATTAAACAAGCTGTGAAGAAGCTCTACTACATCGATGTTGTCAAGGTCAGTACCCTAATCAGGCCTGATGGAGAAGAAGAAGGCATATGTTTGACTGGCTCCTGATTATGATGCATTGAATGTTGCTGACAAAATTGGGATCATCTAAACAGAGTCCAGCTGAATAATTCCAAATATGTATTTTTCCCCATTTAAAAAATGTTATTTCATTTTTTAACTAAATGTACTCATGGCTGGGGAGATGGCTCAGTAGAATAAGTGCTTGCCTGGTAAATGCAAGGGCCTGAGTTCAATCCCCAGTTCCACCAAAAAAATAAATAAATAAATAAAAATAAAAATATTACTAATGTGATTATTAGTATTCCCTTTATTCACATCAATTAACTAATAAATTACAATTACAGTGTATGGTCTTCTAAACTGTATTTGATGTTAAGCTAAAGTTTCCTATCCAGTCACATGACTGCTTACACATAAATTATATCAAATGGTTTTGATATAGGAGGTAGGAGGCAGCAGGTAGCAAAGCTGGCTGGGGAAATAAGTGGGATTTGTCAATTACTTGATCCCAAGACAGCATCAAATAATTCTCAGGAGCCTTATATATGTAGAATGTCTATATATCAGGTTCCTCTATAGGTCATTTTAATTGTGTACTTAAAGAAACATTATAAATTACTGTTTTTTAAAATTAATTAATTAACTTATCTTGATACAGGGTCTTGCTATGTAGTTCAGGCTGGCTTGAATGCACTATGCAGCCCAGGTTGGCCTTGAACTCACAATGATTCTCCTGCTTCAGTCTTAGGTGCTGAGATTACAGGCATGTGCCTCTATACCCATCTTTTTATTTAATAAATAAATAACTTTTAAAGATTCTCTGAACTTTTCTCCATGCTTCATTTTATAGGTTAACACATTTAGAGATGCTGGAAGGCAGCCACCCCCAGAAGCATAACCTGTAGCTGCGCCACTGCCAAGGACTAGTGACTAGTTTGGGCCCTGCTGTAGTTTGGTTGCTATCTTCTGAAGATTGAACTCAGGACCTGCGCTTGCCAGGCAGGCACTTATTCCAGTGAGCTATCTCCTCAGCCCTTGAGTTTTCATGTGTTTGTTAATATCTCCTCTTTTGTGAGATGTGTGCTCAACTATTCACCAATTTTAATTTGTTTCAGGTGATGGTTTTTCATTATTCATTTGCATATGGTCTTTTATGTTCTAAAAAATTATTTGTCATATATATATATATATATATATATATATATATATACTTTTTTTTTTTTTTTT